>LR778264.1:20765661-20905286 GCA_902810595.1 Coregonus sp. 'balchen' | reverse complement strand
ATGAAAACCCAATTTTGGGCCCAGGTTATGTATTTGGGTTCAGGGAGAAAATGTTGCATGGTCCCAAATCTGTTTGTGCTGTCTTGCCAACTCCTATGGTAATTGTCACACCGGTTTCCCCAGCCAGCCCCCAAAACGGGTTGGGACCTGCTAAAACCGAATGTAGTTTTTTTCCCCTTTACCGAAAAGTATAAGGGGGACCTTGTCTCCAGGGGGGGGGCTGGGCCCAAAAATGGAAAAAGGGCCCATTTTTTTTTCCCCCCTACCACTGTATAAGGGCCCTTTGGGTCTCCAGGGGCGGCCCGGGCCCAAAAATGGGAAAGGGTTTTTCTTTTTTCCCCTTTACCCCCCGTTTTAAAGGGGGCCCGGGTTGTCTCCGGGGGCGGATGGGCCCAAGAATGGGAAAAAGGGGATTTCTTTTTCCCCAAACCCGAGTAAAAGGGGTTTTTATTTCCCCAGGGGCGGACTGGGACCAGAAATCGGAAAGGGCATTTTTATTTCCCCTTTACCCAGTAAAGGGCCCCGTTAGTCTCCAGGGGGGGGAATGGGACCGGGAAATGGAAAAGGGGGCATTTTTTTTTCCCCTCCCACAATAAGGACCGTTAGCCCCAGGGGGGACGGGGAAACCAGAAACCCGGGAAAAAGGGCATTTTTTTTTCCCCCTACCACAGATAAGGACCGTTAGTCCCGGGGCGGACGGGACCAAAAATGGGAAAAGGGCTTTTTATTTCCCCAACCAAATTTATGGGGACCTTTTAGTCCCCAGGGGCGGACGGGGGCCCAAAAAAAGGGGGAAAAGGGGAACATTTTTCCCCTACCACAGTATAATGGACTTATTTCCCCAGGGGCGGATGGGCCCAAGAAATCGGAAAGGGCATTTTTTTCCCAACCAAGTAAAAAGGACCTTTTAGTCTCCAGGGGCGGCCCTGGGACCAAAAATGGGGAAAGGGCATTTTTATTTCCCCATACCACAGTATAATGGACCGTTAGTCTCCAGGGGCGGACTGGGACCAGAAATCGGAAAAAGGGGAATCTTTTCTTTTTCCCCCAACCACAGATAAGGGACCGTTGGGTCCCCAGGGGGGGGAGGGCCCAGAAAATGGGAAAAAAGGGCTTTCTTTTTTTCCCTACCACAGATAAGGACCGTTATCTCCGGGGGGCGGACTGGGACCAGAAATCGGAAAGGGCATTTCTATTTCCCCATACCACAGATAAGGGGCCCGTTAGTCCCGGGGGCGGACTGGGAAACCGGGAAATGGAAAAGGGCCTTTTTTATTTTCCCCATACCACAGAAAATGGCCCGTGGTCCCCAGGGGGGGACTGGGGCCCAGAAACGGAAAGGGGCATTTTATTCCCATACCACGGGAAAATTTGGCCCGTTAGTTTTCCAGGGGGGGGCTGGGCCCAGAAACGGAAAGGGAAATTTTATTTCCCCTTACCACATTTAAAATGGACCGTTAGTTAAGGGGCGGAGGGGCCCAGGAAATGGGAAAAAAGGGCATTTTTTTCCCCTTTACCACAAAATGGAAACCGTTAGTTCCAGGGGGGGGAGGGGGCCCAAAAATCGGAAAGGGGCCATTTTTTTTTTCCCCTTACCCCCAGAAAAGGAAACCTTAGTCCCCCGGGGGGGAACGGGCCCAGAAAGGGAAAAGGGGAATTTTTTTTTTTTTCCCCCAATACCACAGTAAAAATTTGGAAACCTTTTGTCTCCAGGGGGGGGAAACTGGGACCAGAAATGGGAAAGGGGGGCCCATTTTTTTTTCCCCATACCGAAAGTTTTAAGGGGAACCGTTATTTCCCCAAGGGGGGGAAATGGGCCAAAAAATGGAAAAAGGGGCCTTTCAATTTTTTTTTTTAAAGGCCCCACATTTTTTGCCAAAATTTGATCCCTTTTGGGAAAAAAAGGGAAAAAAGGGAACTATATTTTTGGGGACCGGCCCCACTTGGCTAAAAAAGGACCAGCGATCTGGCTTTTGCCCGAACGGTCCGGGGCCCGGGCCACCCCTTTTAACTTGGTCAGATTCAGGTGTTCCTTTCTGGGCTGGGGGGAAGGAGGAATGAAAAATTAAAAGGGTTTGATCCATCCCCCAAAATTATCCTCCAAAACCCAATGGTAGGTTATAAATTTAAATGATTACTGTTTTAAAAAGTGGGGGAAAGACAAAAAGGAAAGGGTCAGGCAAAAATTAAAATTATTGACTCCTTTTACACACACACACACAAAACCACACAACACGAAACATGCAGGTCAGTCTCTTTCCCAATGTACAGGTATTTTTTTTACATAACAAAATCCCGGAAGAAGTTTTACAAGGGGTTAAGATGGGGGTTTTTTAGTGGTGTAAAAAATTTATTGAGGGGAATGGAATGCTAGATGAGATAAGGAGCAGGTTGCGTCATAGTGGTTTTTTGTACCCATTTTCGGGGGAAAACTTTTTTAAAAAAATAAAATAAAACCCTAAAATACATTTATCAAAAATTCAAAAATTTCACATATTATTTGGAATGCCGAATCACCCGCCACCGGGAGGGTGAAGGGGTGACGAGGGGGGGAAAAGGGGCCCACCGAAAGGTTCCTAGAAGGGGAAAGACAGAACCCCGGGAAATCCCGGGCAGCGGACCCACCCCTTGACCCCGGGGGGACAGATTTCGGGCCAAACACAGAACTACAACGAAAAAGAGGGGAAAAGATGGGGGACTTTAGAAAACCCCCGGGTTTTATTTTATAGGGGTAGAGAGGGGAAGATGGGGGATTTTAGCCCAAACCCATGGTTGAATTTGGGGTTTTAAGGGGAAGATGAGGACTTTTAGTAACCTCTTTGGTTTTTATTTAGTGATAGGGGTAAGTGGGGGATTTTAGACCCCTAGGGTTTAATTATAGGATAGAGGGGGGGAAAGATGGGGATTTTTAGTAAAATAAGGTTTATTTTAGTGATAGGGGGAAGATGAGGATTTTAGACACCCCGGGTTTTATTTTTTAGGGATAGAGGGGGGAAGATGAGGATTTTAAAGTACACCTGGGGTGAAATTATTATATTTGATAGGGGGGGAAGATGAGGATTTTTTAACCCCTTTGGGTTTTAAATTATAGGGATAGAGGGTAAGATGAGGAGTTAACACCTCATGGTTTTTTTTATGTGATGGGGGGGAAAGAGGGGATTTAGACCCCTAAGGGTTTTATATTATAGTGATAGAGGGGGGAAGGGATGGGGGACTTTAGTAACCTAAGGGTTAATTATAGTGATAGGAAAAAGGGTGAGGATTAGACCCCTAGGTTTAATTATAGGATAGAGGGGAAGAGAGGATTTTAGTACCCCCTCAGGGTTTTATATTTTTTAGTGATAGAGAGGGGAAGATGGGAATTTTATTTACACCTATGGTTTATTTATAGTGATAGGGGGGAAGATGGGGATTTGTACCCCTTTCATGGGTTTATTTTATAGTGATAGAGGGGAAGAGAGGACTTTGTACCCCTCAGGGTTTATTTATAGTGATAGAGGGGAAAAAATGAGGATTTTAGTACCCCTCAGGGGTTATAATAGTGATAGAGGGGGGGTGAGAAACTTAGAAACCCCTCATGGTTTTAATTATAGTGATAGAGGGGGGGGAATGGGGAAATTTAGTACCGCCCAGGTGTATATTATTTTTTGAAGGGGGGAAAAGTGAGGATTTAGTACATGTATGGTTTTATTATAGGGGATAGAGGGGGGAAAAAAAGGGCCTTTAGTCCCACTTTCATTTTTATATAATTTTTAGAGAAGAAGATGGGACTTTTAGTAACCTCAGGTTTCTTTTTAGTGTAGGGGGGAAGGTGAGGCCCTTTTACCCCTGGGGGTTTTATATTATGATAGAGGGGAAGATGAGGATTTTAGACCCCTTTAAATTGGGGTTTTATATTTATAGTGAGGGAGAAGAAGTGAGGATTTTAGTACACCTAATGGTTTATATTTAGTGTAAGAGGGGAATGGGGACTTAGACACCTCTTTGGTTTATTATAGTGAAAGGGGAAGATAGGACTTTAACACCTCATTTTTATATTTTAGTGATGGGAGGGGAAGATGAGGACTTTAGCCCCCTAAGGGTTTTATTTTATTTGAAGAGAGGAAGATGAGGATTTTAGTAACCTCATGGTTTTATTTTTAGTGATAAGAAGAAGATAAAGGACTTAGTAAAACCCATGGTTTAATTTAGGGATAGGGGGGAAAGGGATGGGACTTTAGACCCCTAATGGTTATTTTATAGTGATAGGGGGGAAAAGATGAGGACTAAGACACCCCCATGGTTTATATTATAGGATGGGGGGAAGATGGGGGTTTTTAGTAACCTCAGGGTTTTATTATGGTGAAGAGGGAAGATGGGGAAATTTTTGTACACCTAGGTTTTAATTATTAGGTTTGGGAAAAAGAAAAAGGAGGACTTTTAGTAAAAACCTCATGGTTTATATATGATAGGGGGGAAAGATGAGGATTTTTAGAAAACCTCAGGGTATTTTTATTGATGGGGGGAAAAGATGAGGACTTAGACACCTCAGGGGTTTTGATATTATGGGGATAGGGGGGAAAGATGGGATTTTAGTCCCCTTTGGGTTTTATTTTAGTGATGAGGGGAAAGTGGGGAAACTTTGGGACACCTAGGGTTTTAATTTTAGTGATAAAAGAGGGGAAGATGAGGATTTAGTACACCTCATCATTATTTTAAGTGATAAGGGGAAGAGGGGGATTTTGTACACCTCAGGGTTTTTATTTTAATTTTTAGAAAAGAAGATGGGGAAATTTTAGTAAACTCAGGTTTTATATTGGGTGAAGAGAGGAAGAGGGGCCCCCTTAGTAAAATCAGGGTTTTTAAATTTAGGATAGGGAGGAAAGATGAGGACTTTAGTAAACTAAAGGGGGTTTAAATATAGTTTAGAGAAGAAGAGGGGGACTTTAGTACACCTTTTGGTTTATATTATGTGATAGAAAAGGGGAAGATGAGGTTTTTGGACCCTCAGGGTTCATATTATATTTAAATAGGGGGGGAAGATGAGGATTTTAGTACCCCTAAGGGTTTAATTATATTTTTAGGAAGAAGTTTGGGGACTTAGAAAACCTTTCCAATTTTACTTCTAGTGTAGAGAGGGGAATAGGGACTTGGGAACATCTCAGGGTTTTATATATGGGGGTGGATAGGGGGGAAAGATGAGGTTTTAGAAAACCTAATGGTTATATTATGTAAAGAGGGGAAGTTTGAGGATTTGGGAAAACCTCATGGTTTTTTATAAAAAGTGTTTTTTTAAGGGGGAAAGATGGGACTTTATACCCCTCAGGGTTTTAAGTTTATAGTGATAGAGGGGAAGGGAGGACTTTAGTAAACCTGGTTTAAATTATAGGATAGGGGGGAAGATGGGGAATTTTAGTAAAACCCTCGGGTTTAATTATAGGATAGAGGGGAAAAGATGGGATTTTGGGAAAACCTCAGGGTTTTTATTTTAAATTTTGTAGAGGGGAAGGAAGATGAGGATTGTAAAACCTCAGGGTTTATTTATATTTTGTAGAGAAGAAAGATGGGGACTTTAGTACCCTGGGTTTAATTATAGTGATGAAAAGGGAAGATGAGGATTTAGAAACCCCTCATGGTTTTTTAATAGTAATAGGGGGGAAGATGGGGATTTTAGTACACATCATGGTTTATTTTTATGGGTGATAAGGGAAGAGGGGATTTTAAAGGTACCCCCTTTCAGGGTTTTTAATTATAGTTTTAGAAAAGAAGTTTGAGGACTTTGGGAACCTCATAGTTTACATTATGTGAAGAGGGGGGAAAATGGGGACTTTGTCCCTTCCCAGGGTTTTATTTTTAAAAGGATAGGGGGGAAGTGGGGATTTAGTCCACCTCATGTTTTTTTTTTTAAAGTGATAGAGGGGAAGATGAGGACGTTGTACACCCATGGTTTTATTATAGTGATAGAGGGGAAGATGAGGATTTTTAGTACACCTCAGGGTTTTTTATAGGGATAGAGGGGAAGATGGGGATTTTATTTACACCTAGGGTTTATATTATTTTGTAGAGGGGAAGATGAGAATTTTAGTACCCCTCAGGGTTTTTAAACTATAGGGGATAAAAGGGGAAAGATGAGGTTTTAGACACGTAAGGGTTTATTTATAGTGAAAAGGGGGGAAGATGAGGACTTTAGAACATGCCCTGGTTTATTTTTATAGTGATAGGGGGGAAAAAATTGGACTTTAACACACATGGTTTATTATATTTTAGAGAAGAAAAATGGGGGACTTTAGTAATGTCATTTTTTATATTATGTGAAGAGGGGGGAAGAGGGGAAAAACCCTTTAGCCCCTCATGTTTTATATTATTGTTTAAGAGAGGAAGATGGGGATTTATTTACCCCTCATGGTTATATTATAGGATGGGGGGAAGATGAGGACTTGGTACACCTCATGGTTTTTTTAGGGAAGGGGGAAAGATGGGGAAATTTTAGAACCCCTCAGGTTTATATTATGGGGATGGGAGGGGAAGAGGGAGGACTTTAGACCCCCTCAGGTTTATTTATAGTGTAGAGGAGACGAGAGGATTTTAGTACACTCGGGGGTTTAAATTTTATATTTGATAGAGGGGGAAGATGAGGACTTAGTACAATCATCGTTTAATTATAGTGATAGGGGGAAGATGGGATTTTAAAACCTAAGGGTTTATATTATGTGATAGGAGGAAGATGAGGATTTTGAACCTGTGGGTTTATTTTATTAGAAATTTAAGGGGAAGAGCAGAGGGGAAAAATTTATTTACCCCTCAGGGTTTATATTATATTTGATAGGGGGGGGGAAAGATGAGGACTTAGTAACCTCAGGTTATTTTATAGGGGATAGAGGGGAAAGAGGGGATTTTAGACCCCTAATGGTTATATTATAGTTATACAGGGGGGAAGTGGGGATTTTAGTTCACCTCATTTTTAATTTATAGTGAAGGGGGGAAAAAGGTTTTGAGGTTTTGTAGTACCTCATGGTTTTTTAAGTAAATAGGGGGGAAAGGGGAAGATGAGGATTTGTACCCCTAAGGTTTTAAATTATAGGGAAGAGGGGGAAGAGGAGGACTTTAGTACACCTAATTTTTAATTTGGGTTTAAGGGGGGAAAGATGAGGACTTTATTACACTCTGGTTTATTTATGTGATAGAGGGAAGAGGGGACTTTTCCCCTCGGGTTTAATTTATAAGTGATAGAGAGGGGAAATGAAATTTAGTACACCTCACCCTTTATATTATAGTGATGGGGGGAAAGAGGACTTTAGTACACCTCTGGTTTATATTATATTTTGAGGAAATGGGGACTTTAGACACCTCAGGGGTTTTTATTTATAGTGATAGAGGGAGGATGACTTTGACACCCCCTGGTTTATTTTATATTTTAGAAAAATGAGGACTTTGACACCTCATAGTTTCTTTTATTTGATAGAGGGGGGAATATGGGGACTTTACTACATCCATGGTTTTTTTTTGGATAAGGGAAGTTTAGGACTTTAGTACACCTCTTTTTATTTATAGGGAATGGGGGAAGATGGGGACTTTATAAACCCCTCAGGGTTTTTTATATTATAGGATAAGGGGAAGATGAGGTTTTTAGTCACCCATGGTTTATATTATAGTTAAGGGGAAATGGGACTTTATACACCTCGGGGTTTATTTTAGTAAAAAGGGGGGAAAATGAGAATTTTTGTACCCCTCATGGTTTAATTAATGATGGGGGGAAATGAGGCTTTAGAAAACCCTCATGGTTTATTTAAAGTGAAGAGGGGAAGATAGGACTTTAGTACTGCTTTTTTTATATTATATTATGGGGGGAAAAATGAGGATTTAGACACATCATGGTTTATATTATTTTTTAGAAGAAGATGGGACTTTATCTGTCATGGTTTAATTATGTGATAGAGAGGAAGATGGGACTTTAGTACACCTCTTTTTTTTTATATTAGTGTAGAAGGAAGTGAGACTTTAGTACACCCATGGTTTTTATATTAAGTGATAGGGGGAGATGAGGACTTTATACACCTCATGGTTTATATTATGTGATAAAAGGGGAAAATGAGGACTTTATAAAACCTCATGGTTTAATTTGTGTAGGGGGAGATGGGGACTTTAGTACCCTCAGGGTTTAATATAGTATAGGGAGAAGTTTAGGCTTTGTACACCTCTGGTTGATTTTTATTAAAGAGGGGAAGATGAGGACTTTAGTAACCTCGGGTTTATATTAAGTATAGAGGGAGATGAGGACTTTAGTACACCTCTGGTTTATATTATAGTGAAGAGGGAAGATGAGGCTTTAGACCCCTCGGGGGTTTAATTTTAGAAATAGGGGGGAAAGATGAGGATTTTAGTAACCCTCAGGGTTTATATTTATAAAAGGGGAAGATGAGGACTTTAGTCCCTCATTTTTATATTACTTATGAGAGGGGAAATGAGGCTTTATTACACCTCATGGTTTATATTTATGATAAGGGGGGAAATGGCCCTTTAGAACCCTCGGGTTTTTATTTAGTTATCGGGGGGAGTAGATTTTTTGTTCACCTCATGGTTTTATTAAGTATAAGGGGGAAATAGGACTTTTTTACCCCCTAAATGGTTTATTTATAGTGAAGGGGGAAGATGGATTTAGTACACCTAATTTTTTTATTAATGAAAGGAGAAATGGACTTTATACCCTCAGGGTTTTAATTTGTGTAAGGGAAGATGAGGATTTAGTACACCTAATGGTTTATTTTATAGTGATAAGGGAAAGATAATTTTAGTACCCCTCATGGTTTATATTTAGTAAAAGGGGGGAAAGTGAGGACTTTCGTACACCTCAGGTTTATATTATAGTGAGAGAGGGGAAGATGAGGACTTTAGTACATGCATTTTTTTATTATGTGAAGAGTGGAAGATAGGACTTTATCACCTGATGGTTTATATTATTGTGAGGGGAAGATAGGATTTTATTACTTCATGGTTTATTTTTATAGGATAGGGGAAAATGGGGACTTTAACACCCATGTTTAATTATGTGATAGGAGGAAGATGGGGGATTTTTAAATACACCCGGTTTATATTTTTATGAGGGAAATGAGGCTTTATACACCTCATGGTTTATATTATTTTTTTAGGAAAGAAATAGGACTTTAATACCCTCATTTTTATATTAAAGTGATAAGAGGGGAAATGAGATTTAGTACACCTCATTTTTTTATTTATATTTTATACGAGGGAAAAAGGGGACTTTAGTCCCCTCATTTATATTTAGTGTAAAGGGGAAGATGAGACTTTATACACCCCATGGTTATTTTAAACGTGTGAGGGGAAAAATGGGACTTTAGTCACTCGGGGTTTAATTATAGTGATAAGGGGAAGAGAGGATTTTAGTCACCTCATGGTTTAATATGTGTAGGGGGAAGATAGGACTTTATCCCCTCATGTTTATATTATAGAAGAGGGGAAGAGGAGGACTTTAGTACCACCTTTTGGTTATATTATAGTGATGAGGGAAGATGAGACTTTTAGTCACCTCATTTTAATTTAGTGTGAAGAGGGGAAGATGAGGACTTTAGTACACCTCATGGTTTATATTATAGTGATAGAAGGGGAAGATGAGGACTTTAGTACACCTCATGGTTTATATTATAGTGATAGAGGGGAAGATGAGGACTTTAGTACACCTCATGGTTTATATTATAGTGATAGAGGGGAAGATGAGGACTTTAGTCCACCTCATGGTTTATATTATAGTGATAGAGGGGTAGATGAGGACTTTAGTACACCTCATGGTTTATATTATAGTGATAGAGGGGAAGATGAGGACTTTAGTACACCTCATGGTTTATATTATAGTGATAGAGGGGAAGATGAGGACTTTAGTACACCTCATGGTTTATATTATAGTGATAGAGAGGAAGATGAGGACTTTAGTACACCTCATGGTTTATATTATAGTGATAGAGGGGAAGATGAGGACTTTAGTACACCTCATGGTTTATATTAGTGATAGAGGGAAGATGAGGACTTTAGTACACCTCATGGTTTATATTATAGTGATAGAGAGGGGAAGATGAGGACTTTAGTACACCTCATGGTTTATATTATAGTGATAGAGGGGGGAAGATGAGGACTTTAGTACACCTCATCATTTATATTATAGTGATAGAGGGGAAGATGAGGACTTTAGTACACCTCATGGTTTATATTATAGTGATAGAGGGGAAGATGAGGACTTTAGTACACCTCATGGTTTATATTATAGTGATAGAGAGGGGAAGATGAGAATTGTTGTGCCCTGTAGTATACTATCTCACAGAGAGGAGAATATAATACGTGTTAAATGTTTTGCCCTGTAGTATTTGAGTGCCATAATGATGTCACGATATACACAACATTTGTACATTTGGCCACTAACAGTTAAAGCACAGTTTGTTATGACTTGGTCCTTTTGGCAAGATAAAACATTCATTTAGGACAAAAAACACATTTCTGTGGTTATGAGGATATCTACAAGTATGTCTCAGTCTCTCACTGGTTCTGAAGTATGCAAGTGCTACAGTCCCTGATTCTGCTCCGCAGTAGCTGGTCTGTGTTACAAATATTTGATGTCTAAAGTCATTGAATACGTTTCCATCCAGTCCAGAGCAGGGCTAATTTTTTGGGGGGGGGAATCATGGTTAGTCTAAAACTCAGCTCCTTCCCTCCCGGCCACGGTGCTGCCAGGCCTCAACTCTGAAAATCCTGTCCCCAAATCCTGCGGTGATTTGATGTGTTGAAACGGCTTCAATGGGGCCGTTGTTCTCTCTCTCTCTCATTTTGTTGAGAAATGACTAATGACCCAGATTTCCCACTAACATTAAGCCAGTGAAGTCCCACTGGGTGCACACTGGTTAAAATCAAAGTTGTTTTCCAAGTCATTTCAATGAAATGACGTTGAACCAATGTGTAATAGACGTTGAATTCTAAAAGAGGTGTTGGCTAATTATCTTCAATTCCTTTCTGTGCCTTCTTCTATTAAATGTTAAATTAATTAAATGCTACATTTGTATTCTAGTTTACTTTCTTTTATTAATTGAGCTCTTATTTATTATTTTATTTCATGTAAATCATGTAAATCATGTGTATATGACAACAACAACAAAAAACTTGAACTTGAAAAGAGGTTGAATTTTAGTCTGGTCAGCGGGCCCCAGATCTGGTTGTTCTCTTGCCAGCTCCATTGCTCCATTGAATGGGCCCTGGTCAAAAGTAGTGCACTTGATAAAAACTGGTCAAAAGTTGTGCACTACATAAAGACTAGGGTGCAGTTTGGGACTGTGGTAAAGTTGGTTTTGAGATTCGATATTCGCCAGACATTTGGTCCTTCAAAACGTCAATAACTCGTGAAAACGATTTGAGCTACATACCTCGGGCTCTTTATGAAGGAAAACAATTTGTATAACATTGCACAGGTCTTATTTTACCGATTCCAACCTGAGTTTCGTAATCACATGGTAACGTATAGGCAACGGTGTAGGTAGCCTGGTGCACCGTCAATTCAACGAGTTAGGGACTGTCAACAAAGTGCATGATCACAATATTCATATTTCAACCATGTGTCTTAGCAACCACATTTCAGCTGTCCATTATTCCTTACATAATGAGGCATGTTCTTATAAAATTATGCATTTAATTATAAATATATATATATAAATAAAAAATCACTTACAATTCAATAGCTCCTTGACCATGACCAAACAAACTTTGGGATGTTCACAGGGTAGGGAAACACATTTCACACCTTTTGGTTTTCCCATAAAGCACTTACACGATTTTATATAAATGTTTGAAACTTTAAAATGTCATTAGCTCTTCAACCATGTGACTTAGCAACCTAATTTCAACGGTCCATTATTCCTTACATAGAGAGGCATGTTGCACACCCTTTTGTTTTACTGAAAAGTGGATGAATATCTATTGCCTTAATTTATTAGTAAATGTTTTCATTAGAATTCCCATAGCTCCTTGTTCTAGTTGAGCAGCCGGATTGCAGTGGTAATGAAGCTGCCGCCTCATGTTCTGTATTTCAGACCAGAGGGCAGGCTCTGGAAGAAGCTGCCGCCCCATGTTCTGTATTTCAGACCAGAGGCTCTGGAAGAAGCTGCCTCCCCATGTTCTGTATTTCAGACCAGAGGCTCTGGAAGAAGCTGCCACCCCATGTTCTGTATTTCAGACCAGAGGCTCTGGAAGAAGCTGCCGCCTCATGTTCTGTATTTCAGACCAGAGGCTCTGGAAGAAGCTGCCGCCCCATGTTCTGTATTTCAGACCAGAGGCTCTGGAAGAAGCTGCCGCCCCATGTTCTGTATTTCAGACCAGAGGCTCTGGAAGAAGCTGCCTCCCCATGTTCTGTATTTCAGACCAGAGGCTCTGGAAGAAGCTGCCGCCTCATGTTCTGTATTTCAGACCAGAGGCTCTGGAAGAAGCTGCCGCCTCATGTTCTGTATTTCAGACCAGAGGCTCTGGAAGAAGCTGCCGCCTCATGTTCTGTATTTCAGACCAGAGGCTCTGGAAGAAGCTGCCGCCTCATGTTCTGTATTTCAGACCAGAGGCTCTGGAAGAAGCTGGGATTCAAATCTGGGCTTTACTGGATCACTCGAGGACTTTCACATTCTTGTTCTGAAGCCATTCCAGTGTTGCTTTGGCTGTATGCTTGGGGTCACTGTCCTGATGGAACATAAATCTTCACCCCAGTCTAAGGTCAAGCAGGTTCTCATCAAGGATTTGCCTGTATTGGCTCCATTCATTGTTCCCTTTATCCTTACCAGTCTCCCAGTCTCTGCCGCTGAAAAGCATCCCCATAGCATGATGCTGCCACCACCATGCTTCCCAGTAGGGATGGTGTTAGACGGGTGATGAGCTGTGCCTGGTTTTCTCCAGACAATAGCGCTTTGCATTCAGGCCAAAGAGTTCGATTTTTGTCTCAGATTTTTTTTTGCCTTATGGTCTCAGAGTCTTTCACTTGCCTTTTTGCAAACCCCAGGTGTGCTGTCATGTGCCTTTTTCTCAGGAGTGGCTTCCGTCTGGCCACTCTACCATGAAGCCCAGATTGGTGAAGTGCTATAGCGACTGTTGTCTTTCTGGCAGGTTCTCCCATCTCAACCAAGGAACTCTGAATTTCTGTCAGAGTGATCATTGGGTTCTTGGTCCCCTCCCTGACCAAGGTCCTTCTTGCGCGGTTGCCCAGTTTGGTCGGATGGCCAGCTCTACACAGAGTCTGGGTAGTTACATATTATTTCCCAATGATGGAGACCACTGTGCTCTTGGCAACTTTCAACACTCTAGAAATAGTTTGTTACCCATCCCCAGATATATGCCTCATCAGGCAGATGTTTTTTTACCCTTCCCCAGATATATGCCTCATCACAAGTCTATCTCTGAGATCTATGGACAGTTCCTTGGACTTCATGGTATAGTTTCTGCTCTGACATGCACTGTCAACTATGGGACCTTTATATAGACAGGTGTGTTTCTTTCTAAATCATGTCCAAACAATTGAATTGGCTGCAGGTGACTCCAATTGACTCCAATTAAGTTGTAGCGACATCTCAAAAGACGATCAAAGGAAATTGGATGCACCTGAGCTCAATTTGGAGTGTCATAGCAAAGGGATTGTGAATACTTATGTAAATTAGATTTTTCTGTATTTCATTTTCAATACGTTTGCAAAACATTTCTCAAAACAAGTTTTCACTTTGTCATTATGGGGTATTGTGTGGAGATGGGTGAATTTTGTTTTAATCCGTTTTGAATTCAGGCTGTAACAACAAAATGTGGAATAAGTCAAGGGTTTGAATACTTTCTGAGGGCACTGTAAGTGTAAAATGTACAGTGTTTTCAGTGAAGTTAAAGCTTCTGTCTGTAACAGTCCCCAAGTAATTGAAACTGCTGAACCTCTCTACCTGTTTTCAATTGAGGGTCAGCTGAGGTAACTCATGGGTACACTCACAATGGCTGCCTGGTATTGTGACGCAATAATAACGCTTCTGATAACCAGGTGGCGAATCGCATCTCTGCATGTCTGGCAGACATATCAGTATGGATGACGGATCACCACCTCAAGCTGAACCCTGGCAAGACGGAGCTGCTCTTCCTCCCGGGGAAGGACTGCCCGTTCCATGATCTCGCCATCACGGTTGACAACTCCATTGTGTCCTCCTCCCAGAGTGCGAAGAGCCTTGGCGTGACCCTGGACAACAACCCTGTCGTTCTCCGCTAACATCAAGGCGGTGACCCGATCCTGCAGGTTCATGTTCTACAACATTCGGAGAGTACGACCCTGCCTTACACAGGAAGCGGCACAGGTCCTAATCCAGGCACTTGTCATCTCCCGTCTGGATTACTGCAACTCGCTGTTGGCTGGGCTCCCTGCCTGTGCCATTAAACCCCTACAACTCATCCAGAATGCCGCAGCCCGTCTGGTGTTCAACCTTCCCAAGTTCTCTCACGTCACCCCCCCTCCTCCGCACACTCCACTGGCTTCCAGTTGAAGCTCGCATCCGTTACAAGACCATGGTGCTTGCCTATGGAGCAGTGAGGGGAACGGCACCTCCGTACCTTCAGGCTCTGATCAGTCCCTACACCCAAACGAGGGCATTGCGTTCATCCACCTCTGGCCTGCTGGCTCCCCTTCCTCTGCGGAAGCATAGTTCCCGCTCAGCCCAGTCAAAACTGTTCGCTGCTCTGGCACCCCAATGGTGGAACAAGCTCCCTCACGACGCCAGGACAGCGGAGTCACTCACCACCTTCCGGAGACATTTGAAACCCCACCTCTTTAAGGAATACCTGGGATAGGATAAAGTAATCCTTCTACCCCCCCACCCCCCCCCCAAAAAAAAATAAAAAAAAATTGTAAAGTGGTTATCCCACTGGCTATAGGGTGAATGCACCAATTTGTAAGTCGCTCTGGATAAGAGCGTCTGCTAAATGACGTAAATGTAATGTTATATCAACTGATGCTGGATTGCCATGGTAATGTAGAATGTTCATTCACGTGACGCTAACTGATGTGCTCATGCAATATAATGTATTTTTTTGTAATGTCAGTTGAGTTGACTCAACAAATCACAGCCCTGACTGAAGGGTACACTTCCTCATTTTACTTCCTGGCATGGGTACACTCAAAATGCCTTCCAGTCCACCCATTATGCCATCATTGAATTGAATGGAGAGGCCCTTTCTATTCATTCTATGTCTATGGTCCCTGCCCTGTGAACAATACAAAGTTGGTTTGAGGTGCCTAGGTCATGTGATCAAGGAGCTATTGAATTGTAAGTGATTTTTTAAATAAATATATATACAATTGTTGGAATAATTTTATGAGAAAAGCAAAGGGTGTGTAACATGCCTCTCTATGTAAGGAATAATTGACAGCTGAAATTAGGTTGCTACGTCACATGGTTGAAGATCTATTGAAATTTGAATATTGTGATCGTGCACTTTGTTGACTGTCCCTAACTCGTTGAATTGACGGTGCACCAGGCTGCCTACACAGTTGCCATGTGATTATGAAACTCGGGACAGAATGGGGAAAAATGAGACCTGTGCAATGTTGTACCCGTTGTTTTCCTTCATAAAAGAGCCTAACCTGAGGTAGCTATTGTTTGACAGCTAGCTCAAATCGTTTGACCGCTATTGAAGTTTTTAAGGTCCGAACATCTGGTGAATATCAAACCAATTTTACCAAGGTCCATTTGGGACATACCTCAATTCGCATGTTAGTAGAGCCAATGGAACAGAAGGAACAGGACGCGCTAAGAACTGAGAGCTTTTTTCAGAACGACTTCTTTCTGCCCGGTGTTCTGAGAACAACCGTTAAAAGCAACAGACAGACACACTGAAGCTAGCCCCAGGCTCTCACCAGACACGCAGACTCAGAAGCCTAGTCAGCCTATCAACCCAAAGTAGTGCAAACTGCCTATTTTTAAATACTTTGATGATAAATTGTCTTTCCATAGTTTTCTCACTAAGTCTGGTCCACATTTTCATGTCGGTCTGTCTTTTTTTTAGGGCATGGGGTAAGGGGGAGTTTGATCCCGTTTTGCCCACACAACTGGCAATCATTGTCTGATGCCAAATGACCCTAGTCACCATAGTTGCCTATTTTGATAAGGCCAGTGGTGATACCTTTTACCAGAGCCATGGGCACTACTTTCCACGCAGGGCCAATGGACCAGACAGCAACGCGCTAGACGAGGCCTCTTTTAAAGACTTCTTTCTGCCTGGTCTGGACAACTGTTACAAAGCAGGGCAGACGCCCAGAGCAGGGCACTAGGACCAGACAGGCGTACGACCAGACAGGCACAGTACAGCAGACGCAGGCTGTACTGACCAAGCAGGGCATACTGACAGAGCAGGCACACTTGACAGCGCTGTCTGACCAAGGGCCATTAACGAACCAACTCGGGGTTCTTACCAGACAGGCTGACTTGACCTAGTCAGGCCTACTCACCAAAGTAGTTGCCCAAACTGGCACTATTTTAAACTACTTTGACAAATGTCTTTTCCAAAGTTCTTTTACCTAAGTCTGGTCCACATTTTCCAGAGCGGTCTGTACTTTTTTAGCAGGGTAAGGGCTTGTACTTTTGACCAGCGGCCAGCACTACAGGCGCACATATTGTGACCAACATGCACCCTTTCAACAAGGCACTAGTTTTGACCAGAGCAGGGCACTACTTTTGACCAGAGCAGGGCACTACTTTTGACCAGAGCAGGGCACTACTTTTAACTCTCACCTAAATCAGTGCACCATAATAGGCCTATCTACACTCCTAGAAAAAAATCTAGAACCTAAAATTGTTATTTGGCTGTCTCCATAGGAGAACCCTTTGAAGAACCCTTTTTGGTTCCAGGTAGAACCCTTTTGGTTCCAGGTAGAACCATTTGACGTTCCATGAAGAACCCTTTCCACAGAGGGTTCTACAAAAGGGTTCTATCTGGGACCAAAAAGGGTGCTCCTATGGGGACAGCCGAAGAACCCTTTTGGAACCCTTTTTTCTAAGAGTGTATGTAATAGGGTGCCATTTGGGATGCGGTCATTGTTATAGAAACCTATTGGTCCATATTGATGCGCATCATTTAGCATCGCTCACAGAGTAAAGTAGGCTAATGACCCCTTTTAACCTATTTGGCTTGAGATTAATCAAATTCAAAGTAAGCTAACTTTTTTTTTTATCAAGGCATATAGGCCTATCACCTAAACCAGCAATTATTAGTTCACAGCATTCACTTGATCTATAAATTAATATTTCAATATTCAAATTCTGCAACTAGTTATAGGAATGGACAGAGTCCTGCAGCGTTGCTCTTTGAAAACATATCACCAGCGCGCAACAGTTCCAATCGCGCACACAGGATGCACACCAAATGGATAATCTATTCAACGTCCCACTGGGCACACACCGGTTGAATCAACGTTGTTTCCACGTAATTTCAATGATGTTACGTTGAATCAGCGTGGAATAGAAGTTGAATTGACGTGTGTGACCAGTGGGGTGGGTCCATTTAGGAAAACACCGTTATCATTTTGCAGCAAGCTGTACTTTGGAATACATAACTTTTCAGAGAGATGGCATCTTGAAAACGTCCGTGCGTAAAAAAAGAAGAAATAGCCAATATCAATATGTTACCTTGTCAGTCTGAATGCTGATTGCGATGCCATACCGGCAATAAGTAACGAAATGTTCACAGTTATTCCACAGCAAGCTGTACGGTATCTTCCCAACCAGTTTCTCCGCTCTCCTCGCGATCTCTTCGCCATCCAACGGTCGTTTCTGCACGGTAGTATCCATAGTGTTCAGTAGAATTGACGCTCCATACGCAAAGTCCTCAACGGTATCCACCCGGATGCTGGCGCTCTTGGATAGAACTCCGAGAACTAACCGTTTGTTCGTTACCATCACCTGGATGGAACGCTTGTCCGTTGTAAAGAGTGGCAAGATATCCGGAATCAGATGCGCCACCCGGTTGTCCCCTAAATAGATGCCGAAATGAGTGAATAAAGTCCGGGGCACTTCTAACAAGTCTCCCCGTTGGTATATGGAGTCTGGGAGTCCGGCGCCGGTGGAGGTATCCGGGACCCCCTCTCTCCCCTCCTCTTTCTCGCAGTGATGTGTAACCCTATTCTTCTCCCTCGCTCTCTGTGTGTCTGAAAACAACAGACTGGTCCTGAAGACATTGAGGTGAGTGAGGAAGAACACTTTTTCCAGGACTAATGTGAGCGAATCAAACATGTTTATTGGAGGAGATTCCTTGTCCTTGTTTTTCGGGACGTTCTCCTCCTCGCCTCGCGCTCCTCTATCATCTTCAGCTAGCGGTCAGTTTCAACCAGGGGCCCTCGGTGACGTCGTGAGGGATTCGAGGAACCGATTGGCTGCTGTTTGAGCGCAGAGTAGTCACGTAGTAGGTGTTCTGAGTGAAAACGTGCAGGGCTAACGGCTTGTTGTGATCGAGATGTAGTTGTCCCTGATTGCACTGACTTTGCTCACAGCTGCTTGTTTGAAGAAGTGCACTTACAGTGATCAAGATGTGGTTGTCCCACTTGCTATCCTAAGTTGAATGCACCAATTTGTAAGTTGCTCTGGATAAGAGCGTCTGCTAAATGACTTAAATGTTAAAATGTTAAATGTTGACCTCTTACATATGTTATCGGGCATACATACAGGCAGAGGACATGCAGATCACAATTAGGTACAGTTAGCATACCACAAGGTATTCTGCAATTTTGCTGAGTTGCATCACAGTGGTCCTCTGTAGCTCAGCTGGTAGACCACGGCGCTTGTAACGCCAAGGTAGTGGGTTCGATCCCCGGGACCACCCATACACAAAAAAAAATGTATGCACGCATGACTGTAAGTCGCTTTGGATAAAAGCGTCTGCTAAATGGCTTATTATTATTATAGTGTCAAATAGCCTAACGGGCCTATTGCATCATGTGTGGTTACACTGGGGAAAAACTGGTTGAATCAACATTGTTTCCACATCATTTCAACCCCCAAAATAAATGTGATTATGTTGAATCAATGTGGAAAACTGATTGGATTTGCAAATTGCCATCAACATAAGGGCATTTTGTCTTTTTTTCACCCAACTTTTAACAAAAATTCAAGGACATGGTAAATGTTATTGTTGATTTCACATTTAATTGTTAGTTGAAAACTAAACAAAAGCTCTCAACCTATAACCTATATACTTATTATGGACACAGTATGCTTTACATTAGTTATCTTGTTGTTATTAGTTGTTGTTAGTTGTTATTAGTCCCATCCTTCAGCTCCATTCAACCCCTCCCATCTATCTCTTAACTCCATCCATATTGGATTTCTATTTGCCATATATTTTTCAACTGTACTGTGATGTTTTACAAAAGTTCTGAACCCTGCTATTCTCATTGTTTCTACAGATTTTAAATTGAAAATAAACATTTTTGCTAATAGTATTATTATCTTATTGATCGATTGACTATGACTTTTCAGATCACCTAGTAGTGCTATCTGCAGGGTTAGCTCCAGGTAAATATTGCAATCCTTCAGCCATTCTTGGACCTGTGACCAAAAATAACCTACAAATGGACAGTACCAAAACAAATGAACTAATGATTCTGTCTCTTCGCAGGTAAATCTTGGTGCATTATTACCGCTTGCCGTGTGGTAGCGGAGAGAACCGTCTATTACTTGGATGGCTGGAGTCTTTGACAATTTTTCAGGGCCTTCTTCTGAGGTCCTGGATGGCAGGGAGCTCAGCCACAGTGATGAAATGGACAACACACACTATAGCGCCTTGCGGTCGGACGCCAAACAGTCGTCATACCAAGCGGTGATGCAGCCAGATAAGATGCTCTCAATGGTGCAGCTGGATAACTTTTTGAGGATAAATCTTTTCAGCCTCCTGTGGGGGAAGAGGCGTTGTCGTGCCTTCTTCACGACTGTGTCGGTGCGTGTGAACCAGGATAATTGCTTATTGATGTGACACCGAAGAACTTGAAGCTCTCAACCCATTCCACTACAGCCCCGTCGATATGGATGGGGCGTGCTCTGCCCTCTGTTTCCTGTAGTCAACGATCAGCTCCTTTGTTTTGCTGACGTTGAGGGAGAGGTTGTTGTCCTGGCACCACACTGCCAGGGTCACTGACCTCCTCCCTATAGGCTGTCTTAATGTCGTCGGTGATCAGGCCAACCACCATCGTGTTGTCAGCAAACTTAATGACGGTGCTGGAGTCATGCGCGTCCAGGCAGTCGTGGGTGAACAGGGAGTACAGAAGGGACTGAGCACGCACCCCTGAAGGGGCCCCGAGTTGAGGGTCACGTGGCGGATGTGTTGTTGCCTACCCGTTACCAACCTGGGGGCGGCCCGTCAGGAAGTCCAGGATCCAGTTGCCAGAGGGGAGGTGTTTCAGTCCCAGGGTCCTGAGTTAGTGACTGAAGCTTGGGAGGGCACTATGGTGTTGACGCTGAGCTGTAGACAATGAACAGCATTCTCACGCAGGTGTTCCTGTTGTCCAGGTGGGAGAGGGCAATGTTGAGTACAATAGAGATTGTGTCATATGTGGATCTGTTGGGGTGGTATGCGAATTGGAGAGGGTCGAGGGTGTCTGGGATGATGGTGTTGATGTGAGCCATGACCAGCCTTTCAAAGCCTTTCATGGCTATAGATGTGAGTGCTAAGGGGCGATAGTCATTTACACAGGTTACCTTGGCGTTCTTGGTCACAGGGACTATGGTGGTCTGCTTGAAACATTTAGGTATTACAGACTGGGTCAGGGAGAGGTTGAAAATGACAGTGAAGACACTTTAAAGGTCTTACTGACCATCGGCCTGACATCGGCTACGGAGAGCGAGATAACAGTCGTCTGGAACAGCTGGTGCTCTCATGCATGGGTCAGTGTTGCTTGCCTCAAAGCGAGTGTAGAAGATATTTAGCTCGTCTGTTAGGCTCGTGTCACTGGGCAGCTCGCGGCTGGGTTTCACTTTGTAATCCATGATAGTTTGCAAGCCCTGCCACATCCGACGAGCATCAGCGCCGGCATAGTAGGATTTGATCTTAGTCCCGTATTGACGTTTTGACTGTTTGATGGCTCGTCGGAGGTCGTAGCGGGATTTCTTATAAGCATCCAGATTAGTGTCCCACTCCTTGAAAGGGGCTTTAGTAATCCTTATTTTTAGTAAAAGCTTCTGGTTGGGACGAAACAGTCCTGTCATTATTATTTATTTTATTTCACCTTTATTTAACCAGGTAAGCCAGTTGAGAACAAGTTCTCTTTTACAACTGCGACCTGGCCAAGATAAAGCAAAGCAGTGTGATAAAAACAACAACAACACAGAGTTACATATGGGAATAAACAAAACGTACAGTCAATAACACAATAGAAAATCTATATACAGTGTGTGCAAATGTAGTAAGTTATGGAGGTAAGGCAATAAATAGGCCATAGTGCAAAATAATTACAATTTAGTATTAACACTGGAGTGATAGATGTGCAGAAGATGATGTGCAAATAGAGATACTGGGGTGCAAATTAGCAAAATAAATATCTACGTAAATAACAATATGGGGATGAGGTAGTTGGGTGGGCTAATTACAGATTGGCCGTGTACAGCTGCAGTGATCGGTAAGCTGCTCTGACAACTGATGTTTAAAGTTAGTGAGGGAGATAAGTGACTCCAGCTTCAGAGATTTATGCAGTTCGTTCCAGTCATTTGGCAGCAGAGAACTGGAAGGAATGGCGGCCAAAGGAGGTGTTGGCTTTGGGGATGACCAGTGAGATATACCTGCTGGAACGCAGACTACGGGTGGGTGTTGCTATGGTGACCAATGATCTAAGATAAGGCGGGGATTTACCTAGAAGTGATTTATAGATGACCTGGAGCCAGTGAGTTTGGCGACGAATATGTAGTGAGGGCCAGCCAACGAGAGCGTACAGGTCACAATGGTGGGTAGTTTATGGGGCTTTGGTGACAAAACGGATGGCACTGTGATAGATTACATCCAATTTGCTGAGTAGAGTGTTGGAAGCTATTTTGTAAATGACATCGCCGAAGTCAAGGATCGGTAGGATAGTCAGTTTTATGAGGGCATGTTTAGCAGCATGAGTGAAGGAGGCTTTGTTGCGAAATAGGAAGCCGATTCTAGATTTAACTTTGGATTGGAGATGCTTAATGTGAGTCTGGAAGGAGAGTTTACGGTCTAACCAGACACCTAGGTATTTGTAGTTGTCCACATATTCTAAGTCAGACCCGCCGAGAGTAGTGATTCTAGTCGGGCGGGCGGGTGCAAACAGCGTTCAATTGAAGAGCATGCATTTAGTTTTACTAGCGTTTAAGAGCAGTTGGAGGCCACGGAAGGAGTGTTGTATGGCATTGAAGCTCGTTTGGAGGTTTGTTAACACAGTGTCCAATGAAGGGCCAGATGTATACAAAATGGTGTTGTCTGTGTAGAGGTGGATCTGAGAGTCACATTTACATTTACATTTACAATTACGTCATTTAGCAGACGCTCTTATCCAGAGCAACTTACAAATTGGTGCATTCACCTTATAGCCAGTGGGATAACCACTTTACAATATGTTTTAATTTTTATTTATTTTTTATTTTTTGGGTGGGGTAAGGGGGGTGGGGGTAGAAGGATTACTTTATCCTATCCCAGTTATTCCTTAAAGAGGTGGGGTTTCAAGTGTCTCCGGAAGGTGGTTAGTGACTCCGCTGTCCTGGCGTCGTGAGGGAACTTGTTCCACCATTGGGGTGCCAGAGCAGCGAACAGTTTTGACTGGGCTGAGCGGGAACTGTGCTTCCGCAGAGGTAGGGGGGCCAGCAGGCCAGAGGTGGATGAACGCAATGCCCTCGTTTGCGTGTAGGGACTGATCAGAGCTTGAAGGTACGGAGGTGCCGTTCCCCTCGCAGCTCCGTAGGCAAGCACCATGGCCTTCAACTGGAAGCCAGTGGAGTGTGCGGAGGAGCGGGGTGACGTGAGAGAACTTGGGAACGTTGAACACCAGACGGGCTGCGGCATTCTGGATTAGTTGTAGGGGTTTAATGGCACAGGCAGGGAGCCCAGCCAACAGCGAGTTGCAGTAATCCAGACGGGAGATTACAAGTGCCTGGATTAGGACCTGTGTCACCAGCAGCAAGAGTGACATCATTGATATACACAGAGAATAGAGTCGGCCCAAGAATTGAACCCTGTGGCCCATAGAGCCCCCATAGAGACTGCCAGAGGTCCAGACAACAGGCCCTCCGATTTGACACATTGAACTCTATCTGAGAAGTAGTTGGTGAACCAGGCGAGGCAGTCATTTAAGAAACCAAGGCTATTTATTCTGCCAATAAGAATGTGATGATTGACAGAGTCAAAAGCCTTGGCCAGGTTGATGAAGACGGCTGCACAGTACTGTCTTTTATCGATCGCGGTTATTATATCGTTTAGGACCTTGAGCGTGGCTGAGGTGGACCCATGACCAGCTCAGAAACCAGATTGCATAGCGGAGAAGGTACGGTGGGATTCTAAATGGTCGGTGATCTGTTTGTTAACTTGGCTTTCAAATACTTTCGAAAGGCAGGGCAGGATGGATATAGGTCTGTAACAGTTTGGATCTACAATTTCGGCAGCTAATTTTAGAAAGAAAGGATCCAGATTGTCTAGCCCAGCTGATTTGTAGGGGTCCAGATTCAGCAGCTCTTTCAGGACATCAGCTGTCTGAATTTGGGTGAAGGAGAAGTGGGGGGGGGGGGGGGGGGGGCATGGGCAAGTTGCAGCGGAGGGTGCAGAGCTGGTGGCCAGGGTAAGGGTAGCCAGGTGGAAAGCATGGCCAGCCGTAGCAAAATGCTTATTGAAACTCTCGATTATCGTAGATTTATCGGTGGTGACAGTGTTTCCTAGCCTCAGTGCAGTGGGCAGCTGGGAGGAGGTGCTCTTACTCTCCATGGACTTTGCAGTGTCCCAAAACCTTTTGGAGTTAGTGCTACAGGATGCACATTTCTGTTTGAAAAAGCTAGCCTTTGCTTTCCTAACTGAGTTCCTACTTCCCTGAAAAGTTGCATATCGCGGGGGCTGTTCGATGCTAATGCAGTATGCCACAGGATGTTTTTGTGCTGGTCAAGGGCAGTCAAGTCTGGGGTGAACCAGGGGCTATATCTGTTCTTAGTTCTGAATATTTTGAATGGGGCATGCTTATTTAAGATGGAGAGGAAAGCACTTTTGAAGAACATCCAGGCATCCTCTACTGACGGAATGAGGTCAATATCCATCCAGGATATCCGGGCCAGGTCAATTAGAAGGCCTGCTCGCTGAAGTGTTTTAGGGAGCGTTTGACAGTGATGAAGGGTGGTCATTTGACCGTGGCCCCATTACGGACGCAGGCAATGAGGCAGTGATCGCTGAGATCCTGGTTGAAGACAGCAGGAGGTGTATTTAGAGGGTAAATTAGTCAGGATGATATCTATGAGGGTGCCCATGTTTACGGATTTAGGGTTGTACCTGGTAGGTTCCTTGATAATTTGTGTGAGATTGAGGGCATCTAGTTTAGATTGTAGGACGGCCGGGGTGTTAATCATATCCCAGTTTAGGTCACCAAGCAGTACGAACTCTGAGGATAGATGGGGGGCAATCAATTCACATATGGTGTCCAGGGCACAACTGGGGGCTGAGGGGGCTCTGTAGAAAGCGGCAACAGTGAGAGACTAATTTCTGGAAAGGTGGATTTTTAGAAGTAGAAGCTCAAACTGTTTGGGCACAGACCTGGATAGTATGATAGCGCTCTGCAGGCTATCTCTACAGTAGATTGCAACTCCGCCCCCTTTGGCAGTTCTATCTAGATGGAAAATGTTGTAGTTCGGAATGGAAATTTCTGAATCTTTGGTGGCCTTCCTAAGCCAAGATTCAGACACTGCTAGAACATCAGGGTTGGCAGAGTGTGCTAACGCAGTGAATAACTCAAATTTGGGGAGGAGACTTCTGATGTTAACATGCAAGAAACCAAGGCTTTTACGGTTACAGAAGTCAACAAATGATAGCGCCTGGGGGGTAGGAGTGATACTGGGGGCTACAGGGCCTTGGCTAACCTCTACATCACCAGAGGAACAGAGGAGGAATAGAATAAGGATACGGCTAAAGGCTTTAAGAACTGGTATTCTAGTGCGTTGGGTACAGAGAATAAAAGGGGCAGATTTCCGGGTGTTGTAGAATAGATTCAGGGCATTATGTACAGATAAGGATATGGAAGGATATGAGTACAGTGGAGGTACACCTAAGCATTGGGTAACTATGAAAGAGATGGCATCACTGGAGGTACCAATTGAGCCGGTCTCTGCGTGTATGGGGGGTGGGACAAAGGAGCTCTCTGAGGCTGGTTGAGCTGAACTTTGGGCTCAATTGTATAATAAGAACTAACCCAAATAGCAATAGGCTAGGCATATTGACATGGGAGATAGGCATAAAGCAATCACAGGTGTTATTCAAGAGGGCTAATACAACAACTGGTAATGGCGACGAAAGTTTTGGGCTGAGGCTAAACAGATAAACAGGATGGGGTACCGTGTAAAGGAACAGTCCAGCAGGCATCAGCTGTGTAGCTGAGTGATCATAAGGTCCAGTGAACATCACTAAGTAAGTCCGGGAGCAGATCGTAGGCTGCTAAAGCACAGGCGAGCAGGAGGCACGGTTGTTGATTGTGCGTGCTAGCGGGCCGGGGATAGCAGATGGATCTTCGTGGTCGTCGCAACGGGAAGCCTGTTGAAACCACATCAGACAATTACGTCGGCAGACCAGTCATGATGGATCGGTGGGGCTCGTCCGGTTGATAGAGAGGTAGATACAGTGGGGGGAAAAAGTATTTAGTCAGCCACCAATTGTGCAAGTTCTCCCACTTAAAAAGATGAGAGAGGCCTGTAATTTTCATCATAGGTACAGGTCAACTATGACAGACAAATTGAGAAAAAATAATCCAGAAAATCACATTGTAGGACTTTTAATGAATTTATTTGCAAATTATGGTGGAAAATAAGTATTTGGTCACCTACAAACAAGCAAGATTTCTGTCTCTCACAGACCTGTAACTTCTTCTTTAAGAGGCTCCTCTGTCCTCCACTCGTTACCTGTATTAATGGCACCTGTTTGAACTTGTTATCAGTATAAAAGACACCTGTCCACAACCTCAAACAGTCACACTCCAAACTCCACTATGGCCAAGACCAAAGAGCTGTCAAAGGACACCAGAAACAAAATTGTAGACCTGCACCAGGCTGGGAAGACTGAATCTGCAATAGGTAAGCAGCTTGGTTTGAAGAAATCAACTGTGGGAGCAATTATTAGGAAATGGAAGACATACAAGACCACTGATAATCTCTCTCGATCTGGGGCTCCACGCAAGATCTCACCCCGTGGGGTCAAAATGATCACAAGAACGGTGAGCAAAAATCCCAGAACCACACGGGGGGACCTAGTGAATGACCTGCAGAGAGCTGGGACCAAAGTAACAAAGCCTACCATCAGTAACACACTACGCCGCCAGAGACTCAAATCCTGCAGTGCCAAACGTGTCCCCCTGCTTAAGCCAGTACATGTCCAGGCCCATCTGAAGTTTGCTAGAGTGCATTTGGATGATCCAGAAGAGGATTGGGAGAATGTCATATGGTCAAATGAAACCAAAATAGAACTTTTTGGTAAAAACTCAACTCGTCGTGTTTGGATGACAAAGAATGCTGAGTTGCATCCAAAGAACACCATACCTACTGTGAAGCATGGGGGTGGAAACATCATGCTTTGGGGCTGTTTTTCTGCAAAGGGACCAGGACGACTGATCCGTGTAAAGGAAGGAATGAATGGGGCCATGTATCGTGAGATTTTGAGTGAAAACCTCCTTCCATCAGCAAGGGCATTGAAGATGAAACGTGGCTGGGTCTTTCAGCATGACAATAATCCCAAACACACCGCCCGGGCAATGAAGGAGTGGCTTCGTAAGAAGCATTTCAAGGTCCTGGAGTGGCCTAGCCAGTCTCCAGATCTCAACCCCATAGAAAATCTTTGGAGGGAGTTGAAAGTCCGTGTTGCCCAGCAACAGCCCCAAAACATCACTGCTCTAGAGGAGATCTGCATGGAGGAATGGGCCAAAATACCAGCAACAGTGTGTGAAAACCTTGTGAAGATTTACAGAAAACGTTTGACCTGTGTCATTGCCAACAAAGGGTATATAACAAAGTATTGAGAAACTTTTGTTATTGACCAAATACTTATTTTCCACCATAATTTGCAAATAAATTCATTAAAAATCCTACAATGTGATTTTCTGGATTATTTTTTCTCAATTTGTCTGTCATAGTTGACGTATACCTATGATGAAAATTACAGGCCTCTCTCATCTTTTTAAGTGGGAGAACTTGCACAATTGGTGGCTGACTAAATACTTTTTTTCCCCACTGTAGCTGGGAGATGGGCCTGGCTCGAGGCTAGCTCAAGGCTAACTGCTACGTCGGGAAGTGGCGATTAGCCAACAACAGCCATTCGGTTGCAGCTAGCTAGTTGCGATGGTCCGGTGTTAACGTCCAGTGATTCCGGCAGAAAATCCGATATGCTCTGGGTCGATAGCACGCTGTGCAGACTGGTCGATAATTGTCCAGGCTAGAGCTGGCTGGTAGGTAGTGCAGGCCACGGACAGTGGTGAAGACCTCTAACGGTGGCTAATAGCAAGTAGCTAAGTGAGATAGAGAAATATATACGAACAAAAAAAACAAAAAAAAACAAAAAAAACAGGCTATTTACACGAGGACACAACACAATACACAACCGCACTACTATGCCATTTACGTTTGACATTTTAGTCATTTAGCAGAGTGACTTACAGTACATGTGTGCAAATGTAGCAAGTTATGGAGGTAAGGCAATAAATAGGCTATAGTGCAAAATAATTACAATTAGTATTAACACTGGAATGATAGATGTGCAAGAGATGATGTGCAAATAGAGATACTGGGGTACAAATGAGCAAAATAAATAACAATATAGGGATGAGGTAGTTGTGCGGGCTAATTTCATATGGGCTGTGTACAGGTGCAGTGATCGGTAAGCTGCTCTGACAACTGATGCTAGCACTGCGCCACTCGGGAAAAGCTTAACATCCGCTTCATCGGACCACTTCCACATTGTCACTGGTACTTCCTGTTAGAGTTTTTGCTTGTAAACAGGAATCAGGAGGACAGTTATGGTCAGATTTGCCAAATGGAGGACGAGGAGAGAGCTTTGGAGTAAAGGTGATCTAAAGTTTTGTCGCCTCTAGTTGCACAGGTGACATGCTAGTTAAAATGAGGTAAGACGGATTTAAGTTTCCCTGCATTAAAACCACCAGCCACTAGGAGCGCCACCTCGATGTGCATTTTCTTGTTTGCTTATGGCCCTATACAGCTGGTTGAGTGTTTAGTGTTAACAAAGAGACACACACCTCCCCCTTAACCTTAACCTGAAGCTGCCGTGTGACGATGCATAGAGAAACCAGCTGGATCTATGTTATCCATGTCCTTGTTCAGCCAGGATTCCGAGAAACGGTCGTCAGGTGAACGGTGTTTCCTCCGACACGTTGGTGCGGCTGGCTTCCGGGTTAAGCGGGCGGGTGTTAAGAAGCGCGGTTTGGCGGGTCATGATTCGACCTTCGCCTCCCGAGCCCGTTGGGGAGTTGCAGCGATGAGACAAGATCAAAATTGGGGAGAAAAATACAACAAACAAAAAAAAAGGGAACTCCGAGAAAGTATGAGTCAACGAAAGTGTGAGAACAAAATGTTATCACATTGAAGAAGGAAACAGAAAAGGAATTCACTCAATAACAACATTTGTTTGTGTAGCATTTTGGACGGAGTTTGCACCTTCCGTGCATTAGTTTCATATGCAAATGTGGACCTGCTTTTGAGTTAATCCTGCTGGAAAGCCTACTAACCCATTCAGAGACGCTAACTGCTTTCGCACCTATTGCCGAGTTGTGGGTAGATAAAGTACATATGTGAATGAGCTGGTATGTGTGTGAGTGAATGGGCTGGTTGTCCCAGTTCTCCAGGGATCTAATGAGTGCCATATGGCCTTAGCTTCCTCTGCCAAACCACACACAGGCAAACACACGCTCCCTTTCCATTCTTTAGCCAAACCGAGCTCAGACTTTCCACAGCCATGTCTGACATTACTGCCATTACACACACCTCAAACACACACGTCCACACACACGTACATACACACACACACACGTACACACACACGTACATACACACACACACACGTACATACACACACACCACACGTTAAACACACACGTACATTACAAAATCAAAAAAAAAAGGAATAACACCACACGTACACACACACGTACATACACACACACACCACAAGTACACACACACGTACACACACACACACACACGTACACACCACACGTACACACACACGTACATACACACAACACAAACAACACACCACACACACCACACACGTACATCACACACACCACACGACACACACACACACACACCACACACACTAACACACACACACCCATACACACACCACCACACGTACCCCACCAACACACACCACATACACCACACACACACGATACAACACAACAAACACACAACACACACATACAACACACACCACAAACAACCCCACTACACCACACACACACACACCACCCACTACACCACAAACACCCCTACAACACCACACACACACACGTACACACACTAATACACACACACCACGACACACCGTACAACACACACACCACACACACACACCACACTACAACACCACCACACACACACCACAACACACAACACACTACACACACACCACACGTACACACCACACCACACACTACAACACACAACACCGTACACAAACACGTACACACACACACACCCACACAGTACACACACACACCACACGTACACACACAAGTACAACACAACACCACACGTAACCACACAAAACGTAACACACACACACACCACACTAGTACACACACACAACACAAACAACACAAACACAAAAACACAAAAAAAAACACACAAAACACCCAACAACAAAAACCCAAAAAAAAAAAAACAGAACAAAAAAAAAAAAAAAAAAAAAAAAAAAAAAAAAAAGTAAAAACACAAAACACCACACCCACACACCACACACCCACACACACCCACCATACCCAAGAATCCCCCCCCCCCCCCCCCCCCCCCCCTTTACTTCTAATTAAAACAACAACATAAATTGTCAAGTGGTTTTCCCACTGGCTATAAGGTGAATGCACCTATTTGTAAGTCGCTCTGGATAAGAGCGTCTGCTAAATGACGTAAATGTACATACACACACACCACACGTACACACACACACGTACGTACACACACACACAGCAGGCTCCCTGAGCTCCGTTCCAGACTATCCTATCAACAGGACCTGAAGAACTGTAATATTCTATGTTGAGGTCAGCCTCCAGGCGTCCGGCCCTCCACAAGGAATCGCTAGAGCACGATGAGCCAAGTGAATTCCCACTTCTGCCTGTCCAACTTTCATTCTTTCACTGTCTCCTCCTGTTTCTAATCTGTCTAAACAAAGCACAGAAAAAAATGTAGGTGGAATTTCACAAAAAACAGATTCTCCCTAGGCACTATTCAGACTTGAGATAAGTTTATTAAACATTGACTTTACATTTTTTTGACTTAAGTCCATGTTTTATTGAGTCCATGTTAAGGTTACTTATCTAAAGTCTGAATCGGGGCCCAGGTGTTACGTAACAACAACAGTTTAGTCCGTAAGATGAGTGGCTGAGTGGACTGAGTGAAGGGCTCTATTCAATCTGCATCAAGGAAGTTCAGCTTTACAGCGTGATTGAAATTGAAAGGCAATGTTTCCTGCTTTAGCGGAGACAGCATTCACGGTAAACGCTGCATATGTCGGCTCAATCGGAAATGACCTTTACATTTCTATCATGCAACGTTCTGACAAGCAGGAGACCCACATCCACCTCACATGAATACCAGTGATGAAGGCCTCATGTTGCCTCATGTTATCTCTGCTATAACTTACATGGCCCTAAACATTTTGATTGTAACGAATGATTGTATAATTGTTATAATCTCACAATGGGCCTGGCAGCTGTAGCCTGTAGTTAGTGCCAAAGTCTACCCTAGGAAAAGTCTTCAATTCCCAGTGTCTTCTTTAAAATGTTAATCAAAATATTGACAGAAAATCATCAACAATCAATATTTATGCTTTAAACCATTTGCAATTTAAAACCATTTGATTGTATGAGAGACACAGTATGCCAAAACATAATTTTTGTGTTGTGATGCTGCCTTTTACATGCACTGAAACACCAACAAGTGTTTTCACAACACTCTCTTTGGGTGTTTCAGAGTACTTCCATTCTGTTTTGAAATATATTCAGTGTATCATAACACTAACATTTGAGTTTACAATCAAACACCCTCCAAACACCAGATCTCAGCTTATGGACACTACCTTCCATGGTTTTACACAATTATGGTGTTTTGAGTCTCTAATGTAACATTTTCTGATAGTTTTAATGGTTCTAAACATTCTAGTTCTGATAGTTATAAACGTTCTACTTCTGATAGTTCTAAACGTTCTAGTTCTGACAGCGTTTAGTTCTAAACAGTCTAGTTCTGATAGTTCTAAACATTCTAGTTCTGATGGTGTTTAGTTCTAAACATTCTAGTTCTGATAGTTCTAAACATTCTAGTTCTGATAGTTCTAAATGTTCTAGCTCTGACAGCGTTTAGTTCTAAACATTCTAGTTCTGATAGTTCTAAACATTCTAGTTCTCATAGTTCTAAACATTCTAGTTCTGATAGTTCTAAATGTTCTAGTTCTGATAGTTTTAATAGTTCTAAACATTCTAGTTCTGATATTTTTAATAGTTCTAAACATTCTAGTTCTGATAGTTCTAAACATTCTAGTTCTGATAGTTCTAAATGTTCTAGTTCTGATAGTTTTAATACTTCTAAAAATTCTAGTTCTGATAGTTCTAAACATTCTAGTTCTGATAGTTCTAAACATTCTATTTCTGACAGTTCTACACTTTCTACTTCTGATAGTTCTAAACATTCTGGTTCTGATAGTTCTAAACATTCTAGTTCTGATAGTTCTAAATGTTCTAGTTCTGATCGTTTTAATAGTTCTAAACATTCTACTTCTGATAGTTCTAAACCTTCTACTTCTGATAGTGTTTAGTTCTAAACATTCTAGTTCTGATAGTTCTAAACATTTTAGTTCTGATAGTTCTAAACATTCTACTTCTGATATTTCTAAACGATCTAGTACTGATAGTTTTAATAGTTCTAAACATTCTAGTTCTGATACCTCTAAACGTTCTAGTTTTGATAGTTTTAATAGTTCTAGTTATGATAGTTCTAAACGTTCTACTTCTGATAATTCTAAACTTTCTACTTCTGATAGTTCTAAACTTTCTAGTTCTGATGGTGTTTAGTTCTAAACATTCTAGTTCTGATAGTTCTAAACTTTCTACTCCAGATAGTTCTAAACATTCTACTTATGATAGTTCTAAACTTTCTACTTTTGATAGTTCTAAACATTCTACTTGTGATAGTTCTAAATGTTCTAGTTCTGATAGTTCTAAACGTTCTAGTTCTGATAGTTCTAAACATTCTACTTCTGATAGTTCTAAACTTTCTACTTTTGATAGTTCTAAACATTCTAGTTCTGATAGTTCTAAACTTTCTACTCCAGATAGTTCTAAACATTCTACTTATGATAGTTCTAAACTTTCTACTTTTGATAGTTCTAAACATTCTACTTGTGATAGTTCTAAATGTTCTAGTTCTGATAGTTCTAAACGTTCTAGTTCTGATAGTTCTAAACATTCTACTTGTGATAGTTCTAAATGTTCTACATCTCATAGTTCTAAACATTCTAGTTCTGATAGTGTTTAGTTCTAAACATTCTAGTTCTGATAGTTCTTAACATTCTACATCTGATAGTTCTAAACATTATAGTTCTGATAGTGTTTAGATCTAAACATTGTAGTTCTGATAGTTCTAAACATTCTAGTTCTGATAATTTTCTAGTTCTGATAGTTTTAATGGTTCTAAACATTCTAGTTCTGATAGTTTAAACGTTCTAGTTCTGATAGTTCTAAAAATTCTAGTTCTGATAGTTCTAAACATTATAGTTCTGATAGTTCTAAACTTTAAATTTCTGATAGTTCTAAAAGTTCTAGTTCTGATAGTTATAAAAGTTCTAGTTCTGATAGTGTTTAGTTCTAAATGTTCTACTTCTGATAGTTCTAAACATTCTAGTTCTGATAGTTCTAAACATTCTAGTTCTGATCGTTTTAATAGTTCTAGTTATGATGGTGTTTAGTTTTAAACATTCTAGTTCTGATAGTTCTAAACATTCTATTTCTGATAGTTCTAAACTTTCTACTTCTGATAGTTCTAAACGTTCTAGTTCTGATGGTGTTTAGTTCTAAACATTCTACTTCTGATAGTTCTAAACATTCTAGTTCTGATCATTTTCTAGTTCTGATAGTTTTAATGGTTCTAAACATTCTAGTTCTGATAGTTCTAAACGTTCTACTTCTAATAGTTCTAAACGTTCTAGTTCTGATAGTTCTAAACATTCTAGTTCTGATAGTTCTAAACATTCTAGTTCTGATAGTTCTAAACATTCTACTTCTGATATTTATAAACATTCTACTTCTGATAGTTCTACTTCTGATAGTTCTAATCATTCCAGTTCTGATAATTCTAATGTTCTATTTTTGATACTTCTAATTGTTATAGTTCTGATAGTTCTGAAAGTTCTAAATGTTCCGGTTCTGATAGTTCCAAACGTTCTCGTTCTGATAGTTCTAAAAGTTCTAGTTGTGATAGTTCTGTGGTCGAATGTAGAATCTCATTGTGGTTGAAGACGGATGGAAGCCACAGTATGTCCACACAGATACTGAAACAAACACACACACACACACACTGAAATACACATACACTGAAATACACACACACTGAAATACACATACACTGAAATACACACACACTGAAATACACATACACTGAAATACACACACACTGAAATACACACACACTGAAATACACACACACTGAAATACACATACACTGAAATACACACACACTGAAATACACATACACTGAAATACACACACACTGAAATACACACACACTGAAATACACATACACTGAAATACACACACACTGAAATACACACACACTGAAATACACACACACTGAAATACACACACACTGAAATACACACACACTGAAATACACACACACTGAAATACACGCACACTGAAATACACGCACACTGAATTACACGCACACTGAATTACACGCACACTGAAACACACGCACACTGAAACACACGCACACTGAAACACACGCACACTGAAACACACACACACACACTGAAATACACACACACTGAAATACACACACACTGAAATACACATACACTGAAATACACACACACTGAAATACACACACACTGAAATACACACACACTGAAATACACACACACTGAAATACACACACACTGAAATACACACACTGAAATACACACACACTGAAATACACACACACTGAAATACACATACACTGAAATACACACACACTGAAATACACACACACTGAAATAAACACACACTGAAATACACACACACTGAAATACACACACACACTGAAATACACACACACACTGAAATACACACACACTGAAATACACACACACTAAAACAAACACACACGCCCACACACACACGTGCATGCACGCAAACATCCCACGTGTGCACATGCAAACACACACAAACACACCACAGAATGTCCTACGCCCAGTTGAGAACTCATCTATAGAGTCATTCCCATGGAAACGTAAATGAAACAGAATGATGGATGTCTCTTTTAAACGAGAGAAAATAAGAACAGAACAAATGAAAGAAAGAATCCAATTAATCTCATTTATGTAAACCGGAACACTTCTGTCTTCGGTTTGTGGCCTGTAACCCCAACAATGTTTCCATTTCTATAGTTATGTGATAAAGACTATTTAAAAATGTGAAACGACCGAATGTCGGCCTTTTGCCAGATCTGAATATTTTCGCATGAATTGTATACAGTGAGGGAAAAAAGTATTTAATCCCCTGCTGATTTTGTAAGTTTGCCCACTGACAAAGAAATGATCCGTCTATAATTTTAATGGTAGGTTTATTTGAACAGTGAGAGACAGAATAACAACAAAAAAATCCAGAAAAACGTATGTCAAAAATGTTAGCAATTGATTTGCATTTTAATGAGGGAAATAAGTATTTGACCCCCTCTCAATCAGAAATCCTGCAGCGCCCGCAAGGTCCCCCTGCTCAAGAAAGCACATATACAGGGCCTTCTGAAGTTTGCCAATGAACATCTGACTGATTCAGAGAAGAACTGGGTGAAAGTGTTGTGGTCAGATGAGACCAAAATCGAGCTCTTTGGCATCCACTCAACTCGCCGTGTTTGGAGGAGGAGGAATGCTGCCTATGACCCCAAGAACACCATCCCCACCGTCAAACATGGAGGTGGAAACATTATGCTTTGGGGGTGTTTTTCTGCTAAGGGGACAGAACAACTTCACCGCATCAAAGGGACGATGGACGGGCCATGTACCGTCAAATCTTGGGTGAGAACCTCCTTCCCTCAGCCAGGGCATTGAAAATGGGTCGTGGATGGGTATTCCAGCATGACAATGACCCAAAACACACGGCCAAGGCAACAAAGGAGTGGCTCAAGAAGAAGCACATTAAGGTCCTGGAGTGGCCTAGTCAGTCTCCAGACCTTATTCCCATAGAAAATCTGTGCAGGGAGCTGAAGGTTCGATTTGCCAAACGTCAGGCTCGAAACCTTAATGACTTGGAGAAGATCTGCAAAGAGGAGTGGGACAAAATCCCTCCTGAGATGTGTGCAAACCTGGTGGCCAACTACAAGAAACGTCTGACCTCTGTGATTGCCAACAAGGGTTTTGCCACCAAGTACTAAGTCATGTTTTGCAGAGGGGTCAAATACGTATTTCCCTCATTAAAATGCAAATCAATTTCTAACATTTTTGACATGCGTTTTTCTGGATTTTTTTGTTGTTATTCTGTCTCTCACTGTTCAAATAAAACTACCATTAAAGTTATAGACTGTTCATGTCTTTGTCAGTGGGCAAACGTACAAAATCAGCAGGGGATCAAATACTTTTTTCCCCTCACTGTATTTGCATAACTGATCAGAATTCTATATGTCACATATAATATATTCTTCTAATATGAATTAATGTATATTAGGCCATAGCCCAAGAAGAGCTATACATGATTTAATGAAGAGCAGCAAACAGACACAACATTGTTTCACATTCTTTAATAAAATACTGAGAATCACATTATCTACATAGGCTGCGTTTACACAGGCAGCACAATTCTGATATTTTGTCCAATTATTAAGGCATGAACCCTTACACACATCCCCTGTATCACCTCTCCTCCAGAGACGGACTGGAACAAAGAAAATGACCTTGAACTTTGACCCGGACCTGCCCACCCCCTCGCTGCAGCACAGCTATTGTACATTAATGCAGTACTATTATCAGAGTTCTACAGAACACACTCTGAGTTGTCATGATTGAACAGCATCCCATCATCTGAAGCCTAGAATATAACAGAGAAGGTATAACATCTAGAATACTCACTGAGACATAGAACACTGTCTTCTCAGGGAGGGCTGGCTGCTTCTCAGGGAGGGCTGGCTGCTTCTCAGGGAGGGCTGGCTGCTCAGGGAGGGCTGGCTGCTTCTCAGGGAGGTCTGGCTGCTTCTCAGGGAGGGCTGGCTGCTTCTCAGGGAGGGCTGGCTGCTGCTCAGGGAGGGCTGGCTGCTTCTCAGGGAGGGCTGGCTGCTGCTCAGGGAGGGCTGGCTGCTGCTCAGGAAGGGCTGGCTGCTCAGGGAGGGCTGGCTGCTTCTCAGGGAGGGCTGGCTGCTGCTCAGGGAGGGCTGGCTGATTCTCAGGGAGGGCTGGCTGCTGCTCAGGGAGGGCTGGCTGCTCAGGGAGGGCTGGCTGCTCAGGGAGGGCTGGCTGCTTCTCAGGGAGGGCTGGCTGCTCAGGGAGGGCTGGCTGCTTCTCCGGGAGGGCTGGCTGCTCAGGGAGGGCTGGCTGCTTCTCAGGGAGGGCTGGCTGCTTCTCAGGGAGGGCTGGCTGCTTCTCAGGGGGGGCTGGCTGCTGCTCAGGGGGGGCTGGCTGCTCAGGGAGGGCTGGCTGCTCAGGGAGGGCTGGCTGCTTCTCAGGGAGGGCTGGCTGCTCAGGGAGGGCTGGCTGCTTCTCCGGGAGGGCTGGCTGCTCAGGGAGGGCTGGCTGCTTCTCAGGGAGGGCTGGCTGCTCAGGGAGGGCTGGCTGCTTCTCAGGGAGGGCTGGCTGCTCAGGGAGGGCTGGCTGCTCAGGGAGGGCTGGCTGCTTCTCAGGGAGGGCTGGCTGCTGCTCAGGGCTGGCTGCTTCTCAGGGAGGGCTGGCTGCTCAGGGAGGGCTGGCTGCTGCTCAGGGAGGGCTGGCTGCTCAGGGAGGGCTGGCTGCTTCTCAGGGAGGGCTGGCTGCTCAGGGAGGGCTGGCTGCTGCTCAGGGAGGGCTGGCTGCTGCTCAGGAAGGGCTGGCTGCTCAGGGAGGGCTGGCTGCTTCTCAGGGAGGGCTGGCTGCTTCTCAGGGAGGGCTGGCTGCTGCTCAGGGAGGGCTGGCTGCTCAGGGAGGGCTGGCTGCTCAGGGAGGGCTGGCTGCTTCTCAGGGAGGGCTGGCTGCTCAGGGAGGGCTGGCTGCTTCTCCGGGAGGGCTGGCTGCTCAGGGAGGGCTGGCTGCTTCTCAGGGAGGGCTGGCTGCTCAGGGAGGGCTGGCTGCTTCTCAGGGAGGGCTGGCTGCTCAGGGAGGGCTGGCTGCTCAGGGAGGGCTGGCTGCTTCTCAGGGAGGGCTGGCTGCTGCTCAGGGCTGGCTGCTTCTCAGGGAGGGCTGGCTGCTCAGGGAGGGCTGGCTGCTGCTCAGGGAGGGCTGGCTGCTCAGGGAGGGCTGGCTGCTTCTCAGGGAGGGCTGGCTGCTCAGGGAGGGCTGGCTGCTGCTCAGGGAGGGCTGGCTGCTGCTCAGGAAGGGCTGGCTGCTCAGGGAGGGCTGGCTGCTTCTCAGGGAGGGCTGGCTGCTTCTCAGGGAGGGCTGGCTGCTGCTCAGGGAGGGCTGGCTGCTCAGGGAGGGCTGGCTGCTCAGGGAGGGCTGGCTGCTTCTCAGGGAGGGCTGGCTGCTCAGGGAGGGCTGGCTGCTTCTCCGGGAGGGCTGGCTGCTCAGGGAGGGCTGGCTGCTTCTCAGGGAGGGCTGGCGGCTCAGGGAGGGCTGGCTGCTTCTCAGGGAGGGCTGGCTGCTCAGGGAGGGCTGGCTGCTCAGGGAGGGCTGGCTGCTGCTCAGGGAGGGCTGGAACACACTCTGTTAAAGTAGTAGACAGTACTAAGTCCCACAGTAAAGTAGTAGCCAGTACTAAGTCCCACAGTAAAGTAGTAGACAGTACTAAGTCCCACAGTAAATTAGTAGACAGTACTAAGTCCCACAGTAAATTAGTAGCCAGTACTAAGTCCCACAGTAAATTAGTAGCCAGTACTAAATCCCACAGTAAAGTAGTAGACAGTACTAAGTCCCACAGTAAATTAGTAGGACAGTACTAAGTCCCACAGTAAAGTAGTAGCCAGTACCAAGTCCCACAGTAAATTAGTAGACAGTACTAAGTCCCACAGTAAATTAGTAGACAGTACTAAGTCCCACAGTAAAGTAGTAGACAGTACTAAGTCCCACAGTAAATTAGTAGACAGTACTAAGTCCCACAGTAAAGTAGTAGCCAGTACTAAGTCCCACAGTAAAGTTGTAGACAGTACTAAGCCCCACAGTAAATTAGTAGACAGTACTAAGTCCCACAGTAAATTAGTAGACAGTACTAAGTCCCACAGTAAATTAGTAGACAGTACTAAGTCCCACAGTAAATTAGTAGACAGTACTAAGTCCCACAGTAAAGTAGTAGACAGTACTAAGTCCCACAGTAAAGTCGTAGACAGTACTAAGTCCCACAGTAAAGTCGTGGACAGTACTAAGTCCCACAGTAAAGTAGTAGACAGTACTAAGTCCCACAGTAAAGTGGTAGCCAGTACTAAGTCCCACAGTAAAGTAGTAGCCAGTACTAAGTCCCACAGTAAATTAGTAGACAGTACTAAGTCCCACAGTAAAGTAGTAGACAGTACTAAGTCCCACAGTAAATTAGTAGCCAGTACTAAGTCCCACAGTAAATTAGTAGCCAGTACTAAGTCCCACAGTAAAGTAGTAGACAGTACTAAGTCCCACAGTAAATTAGTAGGACAGTACTAAGTCCCACAGTAAAGTAGTAGCCAGTACTAAGTCCGAAAGTAAATTAGTAGACAGTACTAAGTCCCACAGTAAATTAGTAGACAGTACTAAGTCCCACAGTAAAGTAGTAGACAGTACTAAGTCCCACAGTAAATTAGTAGACAGTACTAAGTCCCACAGTAAAGTAGTAGCCAGTACTAAGTCCCACAGTAAAGTTGTAGACAGTACTAAGCCCCACAGTAAATTAGTAGACAGTACTAAGTCCCACAGTAAATTAGTAGACAGTACTAAGTCCCACAGTAAATTAGTAGACAGTACTAAGTCCCACAGTAAATTAGTAGACAGTACTAAGTCCCACAGTAAAGTAGTAGCCAGTACTAAGTCCTACAGTAAATTAGTAGACAGTACTAAGTCCCACAGTAAATTAGTAGACAGTACTAAGTCCCACAGTAAAGTAGTAGACAGTACTAAGTCCCACAGTAAATTAGTAGACAGTACTAAGTCCCACAGTAAATTAGTAGACAGTACTAAGTCCCACAGTAAATTAGTAGACAGTACTAAGTCCCACAGTAAATTAGTAGACAGTACTAAGTCCCACAGTAAAGTAGTAGACAGTACTAAGTCCCACAGTAAAGTAGTAGACAGTACTAAGTCCCACAGTAAAGTAGTAGACAGTACTAAGTCCCACAGTAAAGTAGTAGACAGTACTAAGTCCCACAGTAAAGTAGTAGACAGTACTAAGTCCCACAGTAAAGTAGTAGACAGTACTAAGTCCCACAGTAAATTAGTAGACAGTACTAAGTCCCACAGTAAAGTTGTAGACAGTACTAAGTCCCACAGTAAAGTAGTAGCCAGTACTAAGTCCCACAGTAAAGTAGTAGCCAGTACTAAGTCCCACAGTAAAGTAGTAGACAGTACTAAGTCCCACAGTAAATTAGTAGACAGTACTAAGTTCCACAGTAAAGTAGTAGACAGTACTAAGTCCCACAGTAAAGTAGTAGACAGTACTAAGTCCCACAGTAAAGTAGTAGACAGTACTAAGTCCCACAGTAAAGTAGTAGCCAGTACTAAGTCCCACAGTAAAGTAGTAGACAGTACTAAGTCCCACAGTAAAGTAGTAGACAGTACTAAGTCCCACAGTAAATTAGTAGACAGTACTAAGTTCCACAGTAAAGTAGTAGACAGTACTAAGTCCCACAGTAAAGTAGTAGACAGTACTAAGTCCCACAGTAAATTAGTAGACAGTACTAAGTCCCACAGTAAAGTAGTAGCCAGTACTAAGTCCCACAGTAAATTAGTAGACAGTACTAAGTCCCACAGTAAATTAGTAGCCAGTACTAAGTCCCACAGTAAATTAGTAGCCAGTACTAAGTCCCACAGTAAATTAGTAGACAGTACTAAGTCCCACAGTACATTAGTAGCCAGTACTAAGTCCCACAGTAAATTAGTAGCCAGTACTAAGTCCCACAGTAAATTAGTAGCCAGTACTAAGTCCCACAGTAACGTAGTAGACAGTACTAAGTCCCACAGTAAAGTAGTAGCCAGTACTAAGTCCCACAGTAAATTAGTAGACAGTACTAAGTCCCACAGTAAATTAGTAGACAGTACTAAGTCCCACAGTAAAGTAGTAGCCAGTACTAAGTCCCACAGTAAATTAGTAGACAGTACTAAGTCCCACAGTACAGTAGTAGAGAGTACTAAGTCCCACAGTAAATTAGTAGACAGTACTAAGTCCCACAGTAAATTAGTAGACAGTACTAAGTCCCACAGTAAATTAGTAGCCAGTACTAAGTCCCACAGTAAAGTAGTAGACAGTACTAAGTCCCACAGTAAAGTAGTAGCCAGTACTAAGTCCCACAGTAAATTAGTAGCCAGTACTAAGTCCCACAGTAAATTAGTAGACAATACTAAGTCCCACAGTAAATTAGTAGACAGTACTAACCAGTGGGCCGGCCCACGTCACTCAACTGTCTAGTCCACCCCCCCCCCCCCCCCCCACCCCCCATCATAAAGAGTCTATAAATGAAATAAGGCCATGCTCATGAAAAAATAAATGTCCTCCCTCATCATAAACAGCACCGTCCGCCACTGGTGTGTGTATGGGTGAGAGAGAAAGAAAGAAAGTGTGTGTCTGTGTGGTGACTCACACAAAGACAGGGATGCGGTGATAAAAGGGTAGAATGATGAGGAGATGACCAACAGCTCTCCGTCTCCTTTCTGTCCTGATCCCGCCCAGGGTCTTCTGTTATGACTGACTGACTCACGCACGCACGCACGCACACACGCACGCACGCACGCACGCACGCACGCACGCACGCATTAGACTACTGTTCTAACCCTCCCTTCTATAACATTAGACTACTGTTCTGACCCTCCCTTCTATAACATTAGACTACTGTTCTGACCCTCCCTTCTATAACATTAGACTACTGTTCTGACCCTCCCTTCTATAACATTAGACTACTGTTCTGATCCTCCCTTCTATAACATTAGACTACTGTTCTGACCCTCCCTTCTATAACATTAGACTACTGTTCTAACCCTCCCTTCTATAACATTAGACTACTGTTCTGACCCTCCCTTCTATAACATTAGACTACTGTTCTAACCCTCCCTTCTATAACATTAGACTACTGTTCTGGCCCTCCCTTCTATAACATTAGACTACTGTTCTGACCCTCCCTTCTATAACATTAGACTACTGTTCTGACCCTCCCTTCTATAACATTAGACTACTGTTCTGGCCCTCCCTTCTATAACATTAGACTACTGTTCTGACCCTCCCTTCTATAACAGACTACTGTTCTGACCATCCCTTCTATAACATTAGACTACTGTTCTAACCCTCCCTTCTATAACATTAGACTACTGTTCTGACCCTCCCTTCTATAACATTAGACTACTGTTCTGACCCTCCCTTCTATAACATTAGACTACTTTTCTGACCCTCCCTTCTATAACATTAGACTACTGTTCTGACCCTCACTTCTATAACATTAGACTACTGTTCTAACCCTCCCTTCTATAACATTAGACTACTGTTCTGGCCCTCCCTTCTATAACATTAGACTACTGTTCTGACCCTCCCTTCTATAACATTAGACTACTGTTCTGACCCTCCCTTCCATAACATTAGACTACTGTTCTGGCCCTCCCTTCTATAACATTAGACTACTGTTCTGACCATCCCTTCTATAACAGACTACTGTTCTGACCCTCCCTTCTATAACATTAGACTACTGTTCTAACCCTCCCTTCTATAACATTAGACTACTGTTCTGACCCTCCCTTCTATAACATTAGACTACTGTTCTGACCCTCCCTTCTATAACATTAGACTACTGTTCTGGCCCTCCCTTCTATAACATTAGACTACTGTTCTGACCCTCCCTTCTATAACATTAGACTACTGTTCTGACCCTCCCTTCTATAACATTAGACTACTGTTCTGACCCTCCCTTCTATAACATTAGACTACTGTTCTGGCCCTCCCTTCTATAACATTAGACTACTGTTCTGGCCCTCCCTTCTATAACATTAGACTACTGTTCTGACCCTCCCTTCTATAACATTAGACTACTGTTCTGACCCTCCCTTCTATAACATTAGACTACTGTTCTGACCCTCCCTTCTATAACATTAGACTACTGTTCTGACCCTCCCTTCTATAACATTAGACTACTGTTCTGACCCTCCCTTCTATAACATTAAACTACTGTTCTGACCCTCCCTTCTATAACATTAGACTACTGTTCTGACCCTCCCTTCTATAACATTAGACTACTGTTCTGGCCCTCCCTTCTATAACATTAGACTACTGTTCTGACCCTCCCTTCTATAACAGACTACTGTTCTGACCCTCCCTTCTATAACATTAGACTACTGTTTTAACCCTCCCTTCTATAACATTAGACTACTGTTCTGACCCTCCCTTCTATAACATTAGACTACTGTTCTGACCCTCCCTTCTATAACATTAGACTACTGTTCTGGCCCCTCCCTTCTATAACAGACTACTGTTCTGACCCTCCCTTCTATAACATTAGACTACTGTTCTGACCCTCCCTTCTATAACATTAGACTACTGTTCTGGCCCTCCCTTCTATAACATTAGACTACTGTTCTGACCCTCCCTTCTATAACATTAGACTACTGTTCTGACCCTCCCTTCTATAACATTAGACTACTGTTCTGACCCTCCCTTCTATAACATTAGACTACTGTTCTGGCCCTCCCTTCTATAACATTAGACTACTGTTCTGGCCCTCCCTTCTATAACAGACTACTGTTCTGACCCTCCCTTCTATAACATTAGACTCCTGTTCTGACCCTCCCTTCTATAACATTAGACTACTGTTCTGACCCTCCCTTCTATAACATTAGACTACTGTTCTGACCCTCCCTTCTATAACATTAGACTACTGTTCTGACCCTCCCTTCTATAACATTAGACTACTGTTCTGACCCTCCTTCTATAACATTATACTACTGTTCTGACCCTCCCTTCTATAACATTAGACTACTGTTCTGACCCTCCCTGTCTATAAACATTAGACTACTGTTCTGACCCTCCCTTCTATAACATTAGACTACTGTTCTGAGCCTCCCTTCTATAACCATTAGACTGTTCTGATCCTCCCTTCTATAACAGACTACTGTTCGGACCCTCCCTTCTATAACATTAGACTACTGTTCTGACCCTCCCTTCTATAACCATTAGACTACTGTTCTGACCCTCCCTTCTATAGCATTAGACTACTGTTCTGACCCTCCCTTCTATAACATTAGACTACTGTTCTGGCCCTCCCTTCTATAACATTAGACTACTGTTCTGGCCCTCCCTTCTATAACATTAGACTACTGTTCTAACCCCTCCCTTCTATAACATTAGAACTACTGTTCTGACCCTCCCTTCTATAACAGACTACTGTTCTGACCCTCCCTTCTATAACATTAGACTACTGTTCTGACCCTCCCTTCTATAACATTAGACTACTGTTCTGACCCTCCCTTCTATAACATTAGACTACTGTTCTGACCCTCCCTTCTATAACATTAGACTACTGTTCTGAGCCTCCCTTCTATAACATTAGACTGTTCTGATCCTCCCTTCTATAACAGACTACTGTTCTGACCCTCCCTTCTATAACATTAGACTACTGTTCTGACCCTCCCTTCTATAACATTAGACTACTGTTCTGACCCTCCCTTCTATAGCATTAGACTACTGTTCTGACCCTCCCTTCTATAACATTAGACTACTGTTCTGACCCTCCCTTCTATAACATTAGACTACTGTTCTGACCCTCCCTTCTATAACATTAGACTACTGTTCTGACCCTCCCTTCTATAACATTAGACTACTGTTCTGACCCTCCCTTCTATAACATTAGACTACTGTTCTGACCCTCCCTTCTATAACATTAGACTACTGTTCTGACCCTCCCTTCTATAACATTAGACTACTGTTCTGACCCTCCCTTCTATAACATTAGACTACTGTTCTGACCCTCCCTTCCATAACATTAGACTACTGTTCTGACCCTCCCTTCTATAACATTAGACTACTGTTCTGACCCTCCCTTCTATAACATTAGACTACTGTTCTGACCCTCCCTTCTATAACATTAGACTACTGTTCTGACCCTCCCTTCTATAACATTAGACTACTGTTCTGACCCTCCCTTCTATAACATTAGACTACTGTTCTGACCCTCCCTTCTATAACATTAGACTACTGTTCTGACCCTCCCTTCTATAACATTAGACTACTGTTCTGACCCTCCCTTCTATAACATTAGACTACTGTTCTGACCCTCCCTTCTATAACATTAGACTACTGTTCTGACCCTCCCTTCTTTTTATTTTCAACTCGCCATTTCACAGCTTTTGTCATATTGAATTAAACTCCAACATTGTCCTTTTTGCCTCCATGAATCGTTGTAAAACTTTTCTGCTTGTTCCCAAAAGAATTTGGCAATTGGCGCGTAGGCTATTTGGCGCTAAAGCTTAGGCACTAATGCCAGATCAGCCTGGTCACCCGTAATACAAGTCAGTATTCGACATCCATCCATGTCTGAGGATGTTGGGGTATGACGTGGAAACCGGCCACTAGGGGCAACAGGGAGGTTCTGTTACCTTCAGGTAGGTTTTGGTGTTGCTAGAGCGTTGGGGATGAGCGCAAACGTCTGCCTCTGATTCAAAAGGTTGCAAGTTTTAATCTATCGATAGAAAGTTGTTTTTGAGATTTTTGTTTTAAGCCTATCCCAAACCTTAACCCTTAACCTTAACCTTTCGTAGTTAATGCCTGAAATTAACCCTACTTTGAACCGTGATGTTTGCAACAACTTCGAAATGTGGCTTTTAAGAAACATGGATGAACGTCTAATTCTGACGCGAGACTGTGAGAGCTAGTTGTGCCAGTTAGCCTAAAATAATGAAAGCAAAACCTCACTGTAGCTTATAGATATAAATTGCACAACAATTATACATTTATGGATTTTTTTCAGGTATTGTTTTCTCTTTATTCAACCAGCCACCAACCCTTCATCCACGCAATGTTTAATTACCCTAAACCCGCCTGCCCCACGGATATAACCGCGGGGACTGCGGGTTATAAGTCAACCCGCGCATCACTGACACACACACACACACACACACACACACACACACACACACACACACACACACACACACACAGAAGCTGAGATGTCAGAGAAGATCAAGGGGAGGTAAAAGTCATCCGTCCCCGTCTGCTAACACACACCGATCTCACACAGACACACCGATCGGTCTCACACACACAACAATCTGCCTCACACACCAATCCGTCTTACACACACACTCTCTCACAAACACTCTTTTGTGACTGGCCTTCCTCCTTTTAACTCGTCACTCCTGTTCGACAGCTGGACCTTTTGGCCCTGGACTTCCTGTGTCAAAGACTGGAGACAGCTACTGAGCTCCAGGGCTTTACGACACACACACAAACACACACACATACACACACACACACACACACACAAAGCAGAGAGACTTGTGAGACAGTCAGGGTTTTGACTACAAAATCGAGTACAAAGTATAAATAGGAACATTTTGGTCATAAAGTCAGTCTTGTCAAAAAACGAGATTTGGAAGTGAGGGCGTCACAACTTGTATGGATGGGTTGGGTATGAATCACTTACTTTTGCAAGTGATGTCCCAGAGACAAGATGTGGTCCCGCCCCCAGCTGACATGTTGTCAAGTCTGCTCGGCATAGGGGTGAAGATGGGCTTCCATAAAGTTGGTGCAAAGTTCTAATGCATTCAACAATATTGCGAAAGATGGCAAGGAATGGATTACATCCAACACATGTACGACATGATGGCTGGGAGTAGCTAGCTAGCTATGATAGTGTGACGTAACGTCAGAAGGTAAGAGTTGCATAGCTAACGTTGCCCCTGGCGATAAGGTTTGATAGGATGTAACGTTAGCCAGCTTGCTATCGGTAACGTTTAAACTCAAACTGGCTAGCTAAGAAGATCCCTATGCTAGCTAACTAGCCAATTCATTTAGAGTGATCCTGAGTCATCCCGAGTGGCGCAGTGGTCTAAGGCACTGCATCGCAGTGCTAGCTGTGCCACTAGAGATCCTGGTTCGAATCCAGGCTCTGTCGTAGCCGGCCGCGACTGGGAGACCCATGGGGCAGTGCACAATTGGCCCAGCGTTGTCCAGGGTAGTGGAGGGAATGGCTGGCAGGGGATGTAGCTCAGTTGGTAGAGCATGGCGTTTGCAACGCCAGGGTTGTGGGTTCGATAAAATAATGTACGTGCTAACTGTAAGTTGCTCTGAATAAGAGCGTCTGCTAAATGACTAAAATTTAAATTTAAACTTGGACAAAGATATTGATAACTAACCCAGAGTTAGGTAGCTAGTTAAGTGGCTTAGCTACTTTTATGAGAACAGGCATGTTGTTTGTTTAGACTTGCTCTCGATAACTCAGGCCCTGGCGGCATTCTGCCTTTACTGTAACGGAACTGGGAGTCATGACCAAGGGCTAGGTTAGTTGAACGCATTGAAGTCATTGATTTCAGAGTTCCCAGTTGTTTTGAACGCGGCAATAGTAACGGCGTCGGGGTCACCGGCCTGAATCTATTCTGTACTTACAGTCACTCTATTAGTATAATGACTTCCAAACTAGAGAGAAGTTATTTTCTCCCGCTGTGTTTGAGTGATATTGTTTAATTCCCCAGGCTACTTACAAAACCTGGTGGATTTGTTGTTCAGCAGTGTCGTGGGAACCCCCGCCCCCATATCAGGAGCAGAAGGCTGAGGCAGTACGTGGGCTGAGGCAGTACGTGGGCTGAGGCAGTACGTGGGCTGAGGCAGTACGTGGGCTGAGGCAGTACGTGGGCTGAGGCAGTACGTGGGCTGAGGCAGTACATGGGCTGAGGCAGTACGTGGGCTGAGGCAGTACGTGGCCAGGCAGTACGTGGCCAGGCAGTACGTGGGCTGAGGCAGTACATGGGCTGAGGCAGTACGTGGGCTGAGGCAGTACCTGGGCTGAGGCAGTACGTGGGCTGAGGCAGTACCTGGGCTGAGGCAGTACGTGGCTGAGGCAGTACGTGGGCTGAGGCAGTACGTGGGCTGAGGCAGTACGTGGGCTGAGGCAGTACGTGGGCTGAGGCAGTACGTGGGCTGAGGCAGTACGTGGGCTGAGGCAGTACGTGGCCAGGCAGTACGTGGCCAGAAAGTACATGGCCAGGCAGTACGTGGGCTGAGGCAGTACGTGGGCTGAGGCAGTACGTGGGCTGAGGCAGTACGTGGGCTGAGGCAGTACGTGGCCAGGCAGTACGTGGGCTGAGGCAGTACATGGGCTGAGGCAGTACCTGGGCTGAGGCAGTACGTGGCTGAGGCAGTACGTGGGCTGAGGCAGTACGTGGGCTGAGGCAGTACATGGGCTGAGGCAGTACGTGGGCTGAGGCAGTACGTGGCCAGGCACCAGTCCCACTTCAGGTTGGTCACATCTGATCTGGTCATAGGTCAGAATACTATCACTTTTTTCTTTTCTAGTTTTTGTTATTTAAATGTGTTACTTATCTATTTTTTTTACTTAACACTTGTTTTCTTTCTTAAATCTGCATTGTTGGTTAAGGGCTTGTCAGTAAGCATTTTCACTGTAAGGTCTACACCTGTTGTATTCGGCACATGTGACAAATACAATTTGATTTGATTTGACTTGTCTGTCCTGGAACCTAACAACCATTGATGATGTATTCAACGCTGTGTGTATCAACTCTACCTTGTTTTTCTACAGATGGAGGACAGGAGAGATGGTTTGTCATGGAGTCCCCTGACTAACAGACAGGTTGATCCAGCTGGAGGACAGGAGAGATGGTTTGTCATGGAGTCCCCTGACTAACAGACAGGTTGATCCAGCTGGAGGACAGGAGAGATGGTTTGTCATGGAGTCAGTCCCCTGACTAACAGACGGGTTGATCCAGCTGGAGGACAGGAGAGATGGTTTGTCATGGAGTCCCCTGACTAACAGACAGGTTGATCCAGCTGGAGGACAGGAGAGATGGTTTGTCATGGAGTCCCCTGACTAACAGACAGGTTGATCCAGCTGGAGGACAGGAGAGATGGTTTGTCATGGAGTCCCCTGACTAACAGACAGGTTGATACAGCTGGAGGGGGAAAAAATCAGAATTTCTTAGATTTTTCCCAGCTGTCAAAAGTGGTCTCCTGATGTGGTTTAAGCATTGTTATGGACTTAGAACATACAATTTTGTTGTTTTTCTGTTAAAAAAGTGTGACTTTGAGAGTGAAAACCTGAAACAAATTAGGATAAATCTGAAACCTGTGAATATTTTACGCATCTGTTTCAATAGTAGACCTATTATTAATCTACTGCACAGTACAGCTTGGGTTGGCTTGACTGGGAAAGACCAATATGGCATTCATCATTTTGGGTCATTCAGAGTGTATGTCACTGTTTCTCATATCATTTTCCACACAGGGCGCCACTCCTTCGCCGGACGGGGTGTTTGGAAAGAGTCATACAAAACGTTATACTTAAATCCGAACTGGTTCTCTAGCAAATTAGTAAGATTGTCTCACCCTTATGTTCAAGAATGGCCTTTTTCCCCTTTATTCAGATTACAACCACTCACTTTCAGTTATTTGAAAAGGAAATAATCTCCCAAATATCACTATTTCTAAAACAAGCCATAGAAAGTTGGTTGCAATTTCAATTTAATCCTCCAGAATCGACAGAACAAATAATGCAACAAATAGTGTTTAAACTCAAATATACTAATTGATTATTTTTTTTGAAAGAATGTTTAAAAAAGGTATAATCTTCGTAAATGATATCATCGGTAGAACTGGTGGAGTTATGTCGCACATGCAGCTAACAAAAACATATGGAAATGTCTGCTCTACCCAAAATCACAACCAAATAATTGCAGCATTACTGCAAAAATGGAAGAGGAAAGTGGAAGGGGGAAAAAGTAAGGAACTTGTCTGTCGGCCTTGCGTTAAAGAACATAATTGGTTAAGGAAAACTGTGATAAATAAAAAAGTATAGCAGTTTCATTTAAGGACCAAAGGATTGACAGCCGTCCCATATAGATTGCAAAATAGTTGGGAAGAGATTTTTGACGTACCGATTCCATGGCACATGGTTTATGAACTGATACGCAAAACGACGCAGGATTCAAAACGTTAGAATTTTTCAGTTTAAATTCTTATACAAAATTCTTGCAACCAATAGAATGTTATTTATATGGGGGATACAATCTTCCCAGCTCTGCAGATTTTGCTGCGAAGAGACAGAATCATTAGATCATTTGTTTTGGTACTGTCCATTTGTAGACCCATGGGCGAAACACAATTGGTCCAGCGTCGTCCAAGGTAGGGAAAGGTTTGGCCGGCAGGGATGTGGGTTCGTTTCCCACGGGGGGGGCAATATGAAAAAAAATGCACTCACTAACTGTAAGTCGCTCTGGATAAGAGCGTCTCCTAAATGACTAAAATGTAAATGTAACTGTAAATGTTGTAGCTTGTTTTTGGACACAGGTCCAGGAATGGCTGAAGAATTGCAATATTTACCTGGAGCTAACCCTGCAGATAGCACTACTGGGTGATCTGAAAAGTCATAGTCAATCGATCAATCGATCAATAATATAATAATTATTTTAGCAAAAATGTTTATTTTCAATTTACAATCTGTAGAAACAATGAGAATAGAAAGGTTCAGAACTTTTGTAAAACATCACAGTACAGTTGAAATATATATGGCAAATAGAAATCCTATATGGATGGTGTTAAGAGATAGATGGGAGGTGTTGAATGGAGCTGAAGGATGGGACTAATAACAACTAACAACAACTAATAACAACAAGATAACTAATAATGTAAAGCATACTGTGTCCATAATAAGTATATAGGTTGTAGGTTGAGAGCTTTTGTGAAAGAGCACAGTTAGAAAGATATGGCATATAGAAGCAAACCGGATGGACATCATGAAAATGATCGGAGAGGTTGAGAGTAGAAGAAGTTCAGGAGAAAAAACAAATAAAATATAATTACTGTAAAATTGACTGTGTCCATAAAATGTAGATAGTGGGTATGGGCTGGAAGTAGAGGCCTAGGCGTTGTTGTTCACTAGTTTACTCCAAGTGGGGAAAGGGTGGCGGGGTTGGAAAGTAATAAAGGAAAATATATATTTTTAAAGGATATGTATGTATTTACAGTTGAAGTCGGAAGTTTACATACACTTAGGTTGGAGTCATTTAAACTTGTTTTTCAACCACTCCACAAATTTCTTGTTAACAAACTATAGTTTTGGCAAGTCGGTTAGGACATCTACTTTGTGCATGACACAAGTAATTTTTCCAACAATTGGTTACAGACAGATTATTTCACTTTATAATTCACTGTATCACAATTCCAGTGGGTCAGAAGTTTACATACACTAAGTTGACTGTTCCTTTAAACAGCTTGGAAAATTCCAGAAAATGATGTCATGGCTTTAGAAGCTTCTGATAGGCTAATTGACATAATTTGAGTCAATTGGAGGTGTACCTGTGGATGTATTTCAAGGCCTACCTTCAAACTCAGTGCCTCTTTGCTTGAAATCATGGGAACATCAAAAGAAATCAGCCAAGACCTCAGAAAAAAAAACTGTAGACCTCCACAAGTCTGGTTCATCCTTGGGAGCCATTTCCAAACGCCTGAAGGTACCACGTTCATCTGTACAAACAATAGTACGCAAGTATAAACACCATGGGACCATGAAGCGTCATACCGCTCAGGAAGGAGACGCGTTCTGTCTCCTAGAGATGAACGTACTTTGGTGCGAAAAATGCAACTCAATCCAAGAACAACAGCAAAGGACCTTGTGAAGATGCTGGAAGAAACAGGTACAAAAGTATCTATATCCACAGTAAAACAAGTCCTATATCGACATAACCTGAAAGGCCGCTCAGCAAGGAAGAAGCCACTGCTCCAAAACCGCCATAAAAAAGCCAGACTACGGTTTGCAACTGCACATGGGGACAAAGATCGTACTTTTTGGAGAAATGTCCTCTGGTCTGATGAAACCAAAATAGAACTGTTTGGCCATAATGACCATTGTTATGTTTGGAGGAAAAAGGGGGTGCTTGCAAGCCGAAGAACACCATCCCAACCGTGAAGCACGGGGGTGGCAGCATCCTGCTGTGGGGGTGCTTTGCTGCAGGAGGGACTGGTGCACTTCACAAAATAGATGGCATCATGAGGAAGGAAAATTATGTGGATATATTGAAGCAACATCTCAATACATCAGTCAGGAAGTTAAAGTTTGGTCACAAATGGGTCTTCCAAATGACCCCAAGCATACTTCCAAAGTTGTGGCAAAATGGCTTAAGGACAACAAAGTCAAGGTATTGGAGTGGCCATCACAAAGCCCTGACCTCAAACCTATAGAAAATGTGTGGGCAGAACTGAAAAAGCATGTGCGAGCAAGGAGGCCTACAAACCTGACTCAGTTACACCAGCTCTGTCAGGAGGAATGGGCCAAAACTCACCCAACTTATTGGTGGAAGCTTGTGGAAGGCTACCTGAAACGTTTGACCCAAGTTAAACAATTTAAAGGCAATGCTACCAAATACTAATTAAGTGTATGTAAACTTCTGACCCACTGGGAATGTGATGAAAGAAATAAAAGCTGAAATAAATCATTTCCCCTACTATTATTCTGACATTTCACATCCTTAAAATAAAGTGGTGATCCTAACTGACCTAAGACAGGGAATTTTTTACTAGGATTAAATGTCAGAAATTGTGAAAAACTGAGTTTAAATGTATTTGGCTAAGGTGTATGTAAACTTCCGACTTCAATTGTATATGTGTGTTTATGTATGTACGGCTTAAAGTGGTCCTATGGCTAGACACTCCAATCTCCGTTGTGGAGCTTTGCAGCTCCTTCAGGGTTATCTTTGGTCTCTTTGTTGCCTCTGATTAATGCCCTCCTTGCCTGGTCCGTGAGTTTTGGTGGGCGGCCCTCTCTTGGCAGGTTTGTTGTGGTGCCATATTCTTTCCATTTTTTAATAATGGATTTAATAGTGCTCCGTGGGATGTTCAATGTTTCTGATATTTTTTTTGAACCCAACCCTGATCTGTACTTCTCCACAACTTTGTCCTTGACCTGTTTGGAGAGCTCCTTGGTCTTCATGGTGCCGCTTGCTTGGTGGTGCCCCTTGCTTAGTGGTGTTGCAGACTCTGGGGCCTTTCAGAACAGGTGTATATACAGTGGGGAGAACAAGTATTTGATACACTGCCGATTTTGCAGGTTTTCCTACTTACAAAGCATGTAGAGGTCTGTAATTTTTATCATAGGTACACTTCAACTGTGAGCGACGGAATCTAAAACAAAAATCCAGAAAATCACATTGTATGATTTTTAAGTAATTAATTTGCATTTTATTGCATGACGTAAGTATTTGATACATCAGAAAAGCAGAACTTAATAATTGGAACATAAACCTTTGTTTGCAATTACAGAGATCATACGTTTCCTGTAGGTCTTGACCAGGTTTGCACACACTGCAGCAGGGATTTTAGCCCACTCCTCCATACAGACCTTCTCCAGATCCTTCAGGTTTCGGGGCTGTCGCTGGGCAATACGGACTTTCAGCTCCCTCTATAGATTTTCTATTGGGTTCAGGTCTGGAGACTGGCTAGGCCACTCCAGGACCTTGAGATGCTTCTTACGGAGCCACTCCTTAGTTCGCCTGGCTTTGTGTTTCGGGTCGTTGTCATGCTGGAAGACCCAGCCACGACCCATCTTCAATGCTCTTACTGAGGGAAGAAGGTTGTTGGCCAAGATCTCGCGATACATGGCCCCATCCATCCTCCCCTCAATACGGTGCAGTCGTCCTGTCCCCTTTGCAGAAAAGCATCCCCAAAGAATGATGTTTCCACCTCCATGCTTCACGGTTGGGATGGTGTTCTTGGGGTTGTACTCATCCTTCTTCTTCCTCCAAACACGGCGAGTGGAGTTTAGACCAAAAAGCTATATTTTTGCCTCATCAGACCATATTACCTTCTCCCATTCCTCCTCTGGATCATCCAGATGGTCATTGGCAAACTTCAGACGGGCCTGGACATTCGCTGGCTTGAGCAGGGGGACCTTGCATGCGCTGCAGGATTTTAATCCATGATGGCGTAGTGTGTTACTAATGGTTTTCTTTGAGACTGTGGTCCCAGCTCTCTTCAGGTCATTGACCAGGTCCTGCCGTGTAGTTCTGGGCTGATCCCTCACCTTCAAATCAAATCAAATCAAATCAAATTTTATTGGTCACATGCGCCGAATACAACAGGTGCAGACATTACAGTGAAATGCTTACTTACAGCCCTTAACCAACAGTGCATTTATTTTAAACAAAAAAGTAAGAATAAAACAACAACAAAAAAGTGTTGAGAAAAAAAGAGCAGAAGTAAAAAATAAAGTGACAGTAGGGAGGCTATATATACAATAGAATAAAGTGACAGTAGGGAGGCTATATATACAGGGGGGTACCGTTGCATAGTCAATGTGCGGGGGCACCGGCTAGTTGAGGTAATATGTACATGTGGGTAGAGTTAAAGTGACTATGCATAAATACTTAACAGAGTAGCAGCAGCGTAAAAAGGATGGGGTGGGGGGGCAGTGCAAATAGTCCGGGTAGCCATGATTAGCTGTTCAGGAGTCTTATGGCTTGGGGGTAGAAGCTGTTGAGAAGTCTTTTGGACCTAGACTTGGCACTCCGGTACCGCTTGCCGTGCGGTAGCAGAGAGAACAGTCTATGACTAGGGTGACTGGAGTCTTTGACAATTTTGAGGGCCTTCCTCTGACACCGCCTGGTATAGAGGTCCTGGATGGCAGGGAGCTTTGCCCCAGTGATGTACTGGGCCGTACGCACTACCCTCTGTAGTGCCTTGCGGTCAGAGGCCAAGCAGTTGCCATACCAGGCGGTGATGCAACCAGTCAGGATGCTCTCGATGGTGCAGCTGTAGAATTTTTTGAGGATCTGAGGACCCATGCCAAATCTTTTTAGTCTCCTGAGGGGGAATAGGCTTTGTCGTGCCCTCTTCACGACTGTCTTGGTGTGTTTGGACCATGATAGTTCGTTGGTGATGTGGACACCAAGGAACTTGAAGCTCTCAACCTGTTCCACTACAGCCCCGTCGATGAGAATGGGGGCGTGCTCAGTCCTCTTTTTTTTCCTGTAGTCCACAATCATCTCCTTTGTCTTGGTCACGTTGAGGGAGAGGTTGTTGTCCTGGCACCACACGGCCAGATCTCTGACCTCCTCCCTATAGGCTGTCTCATCGTTGTCGGTGATCATTGATGCCCCACGAGGTGAGATCTTGCATGGAGCCCCAGACCGAGGGTGATTAACCGTCATCTTGAACTTCTTCCATTTTCTAATTATTGCGCCAACAGTTGTTGCCTTCTCACCAAGCTGCTTGCCTATTGTCCTGTAGCCCATCCCAGCCTTGTGCAAGTCTACAATTTTATCCCTGATGTCCATACACATCTCTCTGGTCTTGGCCATTGTGGAGAGGTTGGAGTCTGTTTGATTGAGTGTGTGGACAGGTGTCTTTTATACAGGTAACGAGTTCAAACAGGTGCAGTTAATACAGGTAATGAGTGGAGAACAGGAGGGCTTCTTAAAGAAAAACTAACAGGTCTGTGAGAGCCGGAATTCTTACTGGTTGGTAGGTGATCAAATACTTATGTCATGCAATAAAATGCAAATTAATTACTTAAAAATCATACAATGTGATTTTCTGGATTTTTGTTTTAGATTCCATCTCTCACAGTTGAAGTGTACCTATGATAAAAATTACAGACCTGTACATGCTTTGTAAGTAGGAAAACCTGCAAAATCGGCAGTGTATCAAATACTTGTTCTCCCCACTGTATACACTGAGATCATGTGACATATCATGTGACACTTAAATAAAGTCCACCTGTGTGCAATCAAACTAATTATGTGACTTCTGAAGGTAATTGGTTGCACCAGATCTTATTTAGGGGCTTCATAGCAAAGGGGGTGAATACATATGCACGCACCACTTTTCCGTTATTTATTTTTTAGAATTTTTTGAAGCAAGTTATTTTTTTCATTTCACTTCACCAATTTTGACTATTTTGTGTATGTCCATTACATGAAATCCAAAGAAAAATCCATTTAAATTACAGGTTGTAATGCAACAAAATAGGAAAAACACCAAGGGGGATGAATACTTTTACAAGGCACTATATATATATATTTTTTTGCCAAAAAAATATATGGGGGATTGTGAGTGATGAAGACAATTACATTGATTGCTATCTGCAATATTAAAGCTGATCTACCCCCTAAAAAAATATACAACAAATAAAAAGTTATTCAGGCACCACTACGTAGGTTTATAACCTCACACATAGCCATAATATTAACTGCTGCAGAATTAAGCATTTCTTGCAGTAAACTTAATCACCAAATGTTGGCTACATTTTGACTGGACCAGGAGTGGAGAAATATGATTTATTTATTTCAGCAGTTGAGAGAATGCGCAGTTAGATACCGTCTGTAGACGTGCAGTCTTTATCAGCATCATAACAGCTGATGGCATTTCAACCTCGTAAAATGTGCATCCAAGCCGACCTGAAATCTTATCAGAAACACGTTGGGTCGTTTTCACAGCCTTCTATTTCCTTACCAACCGGTCTAACTGATGTCATTTGGACATTTTGCACAGAAAACCTCCAATGAAGGTCTTTGCTCCGTGAAAGAAGCAGAGATGACAGAGAACTTTCCCGATGTCAACTATACTAAACAAAACTATAAACGTACCATTTGTTTTATTTATTAGGCCCTAATCTATGGATTTCACATGACTGGGCAGGGCCGCAGCCAATCAGAATGAGTTTTTCCCCAAAAAAGGGCTTTATTACAGACAGAAATACTCCTCAGTTTCATCAGCTGTCCGGGTGGCTGGTCTCAGACGATCCCGCAGGTGAAGAAGCCAGATGGGGAGGTCCTGGACTGGCGTGGTTGTGAGGCCGGTTGGACGTATTGCCAAATTTTCTAAAACGACTTTGGAGGAAGGTTATAGTAGAAAAATGAACATTCAATTCTCTGGCAACGTCTCTGGTGGACATTCCTGCAGTCAGCATGCCAATTGCACGCTCCCTCAAAACTGGAGACATCTGTGGCATAAAACTGCACATTTTAGAGTGGCCTTTTATTGTCCCCAGCACAAGGTGCACCTGTGTAATAATCATGCTGTTAAATCAGCTTCTTGATATGCCACACCTGTCAGGTGGATGGATTATCTCGGCAAAGGAGAAATGCTCACTAACAGGGATGTAAACAAATTTGGTCACAAAATTGAAGATAAATAAGCTTTTAGTGCATATGGAACAATTCTGGGATCTTTTATTTCAGCTCATGAAACATGGGACCAACACTTTACATGTTGTGTTTATATTTGTGTTCAGTATAAATTGAAGCATTCATTCTATCGATCTATTACATTATTCTGGTGAGCAAGGGTTAATTTAGTATTCTAGGGCAACATATAATGACAGAAGAGAAGCTGCATGTTTCTAATTATAGACAAGTTGACCTAACAAATAGCCTACCAAAATGTCGGAAATTATAACCAGAAACATATCTAAAATCAGGCAAAACTAAATCCTGCACCCCCTGTCAAAACATCGTTCTGCCGTCTCTGACTGTAACCAACAGGCATTTTCTATATTCGCAGGTTAGGGTTGGGGCGGGCCTCCAGATTTCCACTTTACCACAGTCAGGCGGTTGCGGATGGGTCATTAGCAATCGCGGGTGAACAAACCGCTGACCCGCACCCCTAGCAGATATATTGTTATTGTTGTATTGTCCCAATACAGTGGTTCTCTCTGTAATGAACACACAGCGTCCCAAATGGCACCCTGTCCCCTAATTAACCCATAGAGCCCTGGTCTAAAGTAGTGCACTATATAGGGAATAGGGTGCCATTCACTGGTCTAAAGTAGTGCACTACATAGGGAATAGGGTGCCATTCACTGGTCTAAAGTAGTGCACTATATGGGGAATAGGGTGCCATTCACTGGTCTAAAGTAGTGCACTATATAGGGAATAGGGTGCCATTCTCTGGTCTAAAGTAGTGCACTATATAGGGAATAGGGTGCCATTCTCTGGTCTAAAGTAGTGCACTATATAGGGAATAGGGTGCCATTCTCTGGTCTAAAGTAGTGCACTATATAGGGAATAGGGTGCCATTCACTGGTCTAAAGTAGTGCACTATATAGGGAATATGGTGCAATTCACTGGTCTAAAGTAGTGCACTATATAGGGATATGGTGCCAATTCATGGTCTAAGTAGTGCACTATATAGGGAATAGGGTGCCATTCTCTGGTCTAAAGTAGTGCACTACATAGGGAATAGGGTGCCATTCTCTGGTCTAAAGTAGTGCACTATATAGGGAATAGGGTACCATTCTCTGGTCTAAAGTAGTGCACTATATAGGGAATAGGGTGCCATTCTCTGGTCTAAAGTAGTGCACTATATAGGGAATAGGGTGTCATAGGGCTCTGGTCTAAAGTAGTGCACTATATAGGGAATAGGGTGCCATTCTCTGGTCTAAAGTAGTGCACTATATAGGGAATAGGGTGTCATAGGGCTCTGGTCTAAAGTAGTGCACTATATAGGGAATAGGGTGCCATTCTCTGGTCTAAAGTAGTGCACTATATAGGGAATAGGGTGCCATTCTCTGGTTAAAAGTAGTGCACTATATAGGGAATAGGGTGCCATTCTCTGGTTAAAAGTAGTGCACTATATAGGGAATAGGGTACCATTCTCTGGTCTAAAGTAGTGCACTATATAGGGAATAGGGTGCCATTCTCTGGTCTAAAGTAGTGCACTATATAGGGAATAGGGTGCCATTCTCTGGTCTAAAGTAGTGCACTATATAGGGAATAGGGTGCCATTCACTGGTCTAAAGTAGTGCACTACATAGGGAATAGGGTGCCATTCACTGTAATAATAATAATAATATGCCATTTAGCAGACGCTTTTATCCAAAGCGACTTACAGTCATGCATGCATACATTTTTGTGTATGGGTGGTCCCGGGGCTTGAACCCACTACCTTGGCATTTCAAGCGCCGTGCTCTACCAGTTGAGCTACAGAGGACCTGGTCTACAGTAGTGCACTATATAGGGAATAGGGTGCCATTCACTGGTCTAAAGTAGTGCACTATATAGGGAATAGGGTGCCATTCTCTGGTCTAAAGTAGTGCACTATATAGGGAATAGGGTGCCATTCTCTGGTCTAAAGTAGTGCACTATATAGGGAATAGGGTGCCATTCTCTGGTCTAAAGTAGTGCACTATATAGGGAATAGGGTGCCATTCTCTGGTCTAAAGTAGTGCACTACATAGGGAATAGGGTGCCATTCTCTGGTCTAAAGTAGTGCACTATATAGGGAATAGGGTGCCATTCTCTGGTCTAAAGTAGTGCACTATATAGGGAATAGGGTGCCATTCTCTGGTCTAAAGTAGTGCACTATATAGGGAATAGGGTACCATTCTCTGGTCTAAAGTAGTGCACTATATAGGGAATAGGGTGCCATTCTCTGGTCTAAAGTAGTGCACTATATAGGGAATAGGGTGTCATAGGGCTCTGGTCTAAAGTAGTGCACTATATAGGGAATAGGGTGCCATTCTCTGGTCTAAAGTAGTGCACTATATAGGGAATAGGGTGTCATAGGGCTCTGGTCTAAAGTAGTGCACTATATAGGGAATAGGGTGCCATTCTCTGGTCTAAAGTAGTGCACTATATAGGGAATAGGGTGCCATTCTCTGGTTAAAAGTAGTGCACTATATAGGGAATAGGGTGCCATTCTCTGGTTAAAAGTAGTGCACTATATAGGGAATAGGGTACCATTCTCTGGTCTAAAGTAGTGCACTATATAGGGAATAGGGTGCCATTCTCTGGTCTAAAGTAGTGCACTATATAGGGAATAGGGTGCCATTCTCTGGTCTAAAGTAGTGCACTATATAGGGAATAGGGTGCCATTCTCTGGTCTAAAGTAGTGCACTATATAGGGAATATGGTGCCATTCTCTGGTCTAAAGTAGTGCACTATATAGGGAATAGGGTGCCATTCTCTGGTCTAAAGTAGTGCACTATATAGGGAATAGGGTGTCATAGGGCTCTGGTCTAAAGTAGTGCACTATATAGGGAATAGGGTGCCATTCTCTGGTCTAAAGTAGTGCACTATATAGGGAATAGGGTGCCATTCTCTGGTTAAAAGTAGTGCACTATATAGGGAATAGGGTGCCATTCTCTGGTTAAAAGTAGTGCACTATATAGGGAATAGGGTACCATTCTCTGGTCTAAAGTAGTGCACTATATAGGGAATAGGGTGCCATTCTCTGGTCTAAAGTAGTGCACTATATAGGGAATAGGGTGCCATTCTCTGGTCTAAAGTAGTGCACTATATAGGGAATAGGGTGCCATTCTCTGGTCTAAAGTAGTGCACTATATAGGGAATAGGGTGCCATTCTCTGGTCTAAAGTAGTGCACTATATAGGGAATAGGGTGCCATTCTCTGGTCTAAAGTAGTGCACTATATAGGGAATAGGGTGTCATTCTCTGGTCTAAAGTAGTGCACTATATAGGGAATAGGGTGCCATTCTCTGGTCTAAAGTAGTGCACTATATAGGGAATAGGGTGCCATTCTCTGGTCTAAAGTAGTGCACTATATAGGGAATAGGGTGTCATTCTCTGGTCTAAAGTAGTGCACTATATAGGGAATAGGGTGCCATTCTCTGGTCTAAAGTAGTGCACTATATAGGGAATAGGGTGCCATTCTCTGGTCTAAAGTAGTGCACTATATAGGGAATAGGGTGCCATTCTCTGGTCTAAAGTAGTGCACTATATAGGGAATAGGGTGCCATTTGGGATACAGCCTCAGACTATGGTAGACTACGCCTTGTTGTGTTCAGTCATTGGGAAGAATATTTTGGAACAAGAAACTAAAAACAAGGAGCTTTGTTTCAGAACATCTTCTCTCGTTTTGTACCATCTAGAAATATGTTGTTGTCTGTCCAACATTGAAGCAAGTGGTAAGTGGGCCAGAAGGTATAGTATATTCCTTCAACAGGAAGTGGGAAGTGGGCCAGAAGGTACAGTATATTCCTTCAACAGGAAGTGGGAAGTGGGCCAGAAGGTATAGTATATTCCTTCAACAGGAAGTGGGAAGTGGGCCAGAAGGTACAGTATATTCCTTCAACAGGAAGTGGTAAGTGGGCCAGAAGGTATAGTATATTCCTTCAACAGGAAGTGGGAAGTGGGCCAGAAGGTATAGTATATTCCTTCAACAGGAAGTGGGAAGTGGGCCAGAAGGTACAGTATCTTCCTTCAACAGGAAGTGGTAAGTGGGCCAGAAGGTATAGTATATTCCTTCAACAGGAAGTGGGAAGTGGGCCAGAAGGTACAGAATCTTCCTTTAACAGTGATATTACGTTTTTTATACAGGATTAGTTAATGTTTGATATTGTGAGCTGCATAGTATTTTGAGGATGAGAACATTCCTGGTGGGTGCCAGAAGGTATGCGGGCCAAGATAGCTGGGGGGGCCACTGGTGCTAATCTTTGAAGGAGTACGTGATGGAATATCCTGACTAGTGTGCAACATGATACCATATAGGGTGATCCTATTGTGGTTGGGAGTGACAATCAATAATGGTTGGCAACTGTTGGATGGAATTAGCTCACAAAGCAGTATATAATCTGAGAGGTTTTCTATGTAAGTCATTCAAATGACAATTGGCTTCTCACGTGCCGCTTGTCATGTTGAATCCGGTACCGTAAATATTAAATACTTTGTACCAACTCTCCATCTAAATGTTTAACTATTCTCTTGCATCCTGAATTACTTGATGCCAGAGAAACTCATCATAACAAACATGAAGTGGTAAGTGGGCCACAAGGTACAGTATCTTCCTTCAACAGGAAGTGGGAAGTGGGCCACAAGGTACAGTATCTTCCTTCAACAGGAAGTGGGAAGTGGGCCACAAGGTACAGTATCTTCCTTCAACAGGAAGTGGGAAGTGGGCCACAAGGTACAGTATCTTCCTTCAACAGGAAGTGGGAAGTGGGCCAGAAGATACAGTATCTTCCTTCAACAGGAAGTGGGAAGTGGGCCAGAAGGTAAAGAATCTTCCTTCAACAGGAAGTGGGAAGTGGGTCAGAAGGTATAGAATCTTCCTTCAACAGGAAGTGGGAAGTGGGCCAGAAGGTACAGTATCTTCCTTCAACAGGAAGTGGGAAGTGGGCCACAAGGTACAGTATCTTCCTTCAACAGGAAGTGGTAAGTGGGCCAGAAGGTACAGTATTATCCTTCAACAGGAAGTGGGAAGTGGGCCAGAAGGTAAAGAATCTTCCTTCAACAGGAAGTGGGAAGTGGGTCAGAAGGTATAGAATCTTCCTTCAACAGGAAGTGGGAAGTGGGCCAGAAGGTACAGTATCTTCCTTCAACAGGAAGTGGGAAGTGGGCCACAAGGTACAGTATCTTCCTTCAACAGGAAGTGGGAAGTGGGCCAGAAGATACAGTATCTTCCTTCAACAGGAAGTGGGAAGTGGGCCAGAAGGTACAGTATCTTCCTTCAACAGGAAGTGGGAAGTGGGCCAGAAGGTACAGTATCTTCCTTCAACAGGAAGTGGTAAGTGGGCCAGAAGGTATAGTATTATCCTTCAACAGGAAGTGGGAAGTGGGCCAGAAGGTAAAGAATCGTCCTTCAACAGGAAGTGGGAAGTGGGTCAGAAGGTACAGAATCTTCCTTCAACAGGAAGTGGGAAGTGGGCCAGAAGGTACAGTATCTTCCTTCAACAGGAAGTGGGAAGTGGGCCAGAAGGTATATAGTATCAGTATCTTCCTTCCTGTCTCCTGTTTCTGTCTGTCTGTCCAAATGTGCACAGTGAGATATGCACATAGTGTCATGATACAGAGCATTATCTTCACAAACTGATCATGTCTGAGTCCAAACTGCACCCTACTGTATTCCTTATGGGGTTCAGGTCTAAAGTAATAATAATAATAATAATATGCCATTTAGCAGACGCTTTTATCCAAAGCGACTTACAGTCATGCGTGCATACATTATTTTTTTTTTGTGTATGGGTGGTCCCGGGGATCGAACCCACTACCTTGGCGTTATAAGCGCCGTGCTCTACCAGCAGAGCTACAGAGGCCCACTAGTAGAGCTAGTAGTGCACTATATCGGGAATAGGGTGCCATTCTCTGGTCTAAAGTAGTGCACTATATAGGGAATAGGGTGCCATTCTCTGGTCTAAAGTAGTGCACTATATAGGGAATAGGGTGCCATTTGAGATGCAGTACAGAGAATATCTCCACACACAGATAATGTCCTCTCTTCTTCTAACACTCCTGAATCAACAATGTGTGTAGGCAGGAAATATCATGAGGATTGTCCATTGGCCAACAATATCTCTATATTTATTCATGTGTTTTTCCTCTCTCTCCGTCTCCGTCGACCAGAGACTTGAGGTCTGGTAAGCCGGTCAGTTTGAGGTCCAGCAGCATCTGACCATAGGCTTTACCCTAGAGAGGGGGGGGAGAGAGAGAGAGAGAGAGAAAGAGAGAGAGGAGAGAGAGAGAGAGAGAGAGAGAGAGAGTAGAGAGAAGGAGAGAGAGAAGAGAGTAGAGAGACAGATGCAGATGAGAATGAGGGTATGATGAGTATTTCGATAGACATGAGAGCAGACCATGAAGAACAAACTCCATTGTAAATACAACCCATATTTATGTTTATTTATTTTCCCATTTGTACTTTAACTATTTGCACATCATTACAACACTGTATATAGACATAATATGACATTTGAAATGTCTTTATTCTTTTGGAACTTTTGTGAGTGTAATGTTTACTGTTAATATTTATTGTTTATTTCACTTTTGTTTATTATCTACTTCACTTGCTTTGACAATGTTAACATACGTTTCCCATGCCAATAAAGCCCTTAAAATTGAAAATTGAAATTGAATTGAGAGAGAGAGAGAGAGAGAGAACAGATGAGCTCCCAAATTTTTCAGCATGTTTTTACAAAAATATAGATTTAGAGTTAGATAACCTTGGATTTTTCGGCAAGGACCTATACAGGATGCTACCCTCCACAACATAACCTTCACTCCAAACAGGCAGGGACCTATTCAGGATGCTACCCTCCACAACATAACCTTCACTCCAAACAGGCAGGGACCTATACAGGATGCTACCCTCCACAACATAACCTTCACTCCAAATCAAAACTCCAAACCAACAACCTGATTTTGGACAGAATTACCTGGAAGGATTCCTACTACCAGAGATCCAATCTATACAGCAAATGCTCTGCCAAACAAACAAACAGAACCCTGAAAACACCATCCAACCTGGAACTGAGTGAGTCATGTTTAGTCTGAAGCTACTTTTACAACCAATAAGAAAAATACATTATAATGATATATTTGACTTTATAAGGACTGAAGGCTATGTTAAGGCTACCAAGCTTGCTAGGACAGAACATATCTGACTGCTACTTCAATTAGCACTGAGGTGTGAAGCGGGAGGTGTCGAAGCCCTTGAGCCCAACGATGGCAGGAGAGTCGCACAGTCTACCCCACCCAAATGCAGAGGCCTTTGAAGCCCCGTCCCGCTTCTCAGAGGTTATTAGCATACAGTACCCTCTGGTTGTAAAAAATGACAAGGCATGAAAAGACTACAAAAATAAGCTCCTTATGGACAATCAAGAAACACTTTTTGCTGACTATTATAAAAATGGGCACATAAGCAACTTAATGTTCCACACAGACCATCCCCTGGCATGGCACAGTGCTATATTAACACACTACCCCTCTGTTAAGATGGGTGGAAACTCAGGATACTAGACAACGAGGACTCTGAGTCAGCCAAAGTCAACCTGTACAAGTCTGGAGCAGTAATGGTACAGGGCAACCCCAAACAGTTTCAGATATCCAACCAAAAACATAGAGACCCAGAAAACCTGAGCCTTCACTATGGTGAATCACTAAAACAATACAGAAATACACTACGGAAAAAGAAGGAACAGCATGTCAGAAATCAGCTCAATGTAATTGAAGAATCCATAGACTCTAACCACTTCTGGGAAAATTGGAAAACACTAAACAAACAACAACACGAAGAGTTATCTTTCCAAAACGGAGATGTATGGGTAAACCACTTCTCCAATCTTTTTGGCCCTATAACAAAGAACAAACAGCAAAAACATATACATGATCAAATGCAAATCTTAGAATCAACTATTAAAGACTACCAGAACCCACTGGATTCTCCAATTACATTGAATGAACTCCAGGACAAAATACAAACCCTCCAACCCAAAAAGTCCTGTGGTGTTGATGGTATCCTCAATGAAATGACAAAATATACAGACCACAAATTCCAATTGGCTATACTTAAACTCTTTAACATCATCCTTAGCTCTGGCATCTTCCCCGATATTTGGAACCAAGGACTGATCACCCCAAACCAAAAAAGTGGAGACAAATTTGACCCCAACAACTACCGTGGGATATGCGTCAACAGCAACCTTGGGAAGATCCTCTGCATTATCATTAACAGCAGACTTGTACATTCCCTCAGTGAAAACAATGTACTGAGCAAATGTCAAATTGGCTTTTTACCAAATTACCGTACGACAGACCACGTATTCACCCTGCACACCCTATTTGGCAAAGTCTTCTCATGCTTTGTTGATTTCAAAAAAGCTTTTGACTCAATTTGGCATGAGTGTCTGCTATACAAATTGATGGAAAGTGGGGTTGGGGGAAAAACATACGACATTATTAAATCCATGTACACAAACAACAAGTGTGCGGTTAAAATTGGCAAAAAACACACACATAGTAAATCTCAGTAAGACCAAAATAATGGTACAAATTCCATCTAGACACCGTTGCCCTAGAGAACACAAAAACCTATACATACCTCGGCCTAAACATCAGCGCCACAGGTAACTTCCACAAAGCTGTGAACGATCTGAGAGACAAGGCAAGAAGGGCCTTCTACGCCATCCAAAGGAACATAAAATTTGACATACCAATTAGGATCTGGCTAAAAATACTTGAATCAGTTATAGAACCCATTGTCCTTTATGGTTGTGAGGTCTGGGGTCCGCTCACCAACCAAGAATTCACAAAATGGGACAAACACCAAATTGAGACTCTGCATGAAGAATTCTGCAAAAATATCCTCCGTCTACAACGTAAAACACCAAATAATGAATGCAGAGCAGAATTAGGCCGATACCCGCTAATGATCAAAATCCAGAAAAGAGCCGTTAAATTCTATAACCACTTAAAAGGAAGCGATTCCCAAACCTTCCATTACAAAGCAATCACCTACAGAGAGATGAACCTGGAGAAGACTCCCCTAAGCAAGTTGGTCCTGGGGCTCTGTTCACAAACACAAACAGACCTCACAGAGCCCCAGGACAACAACACAATTAGACCCAACCAAATCATGAGAAAACTAAAAGATAATTTCTTGACATATTGGAAAGAATTTACAAAAAAAACCTGAACAAACTAGAATGCTATTTGGCCCTTAACAGAGAGTACACAGTGGCAGAATACCTGACCACTGTGACTGACCCAAAATTAAGGAAATCTTTGACTATGTACAGACTCAGTGAGCATAGCCTTGTTATTGAGAAAGGCCGCCGTAGGCAGACCTGGCTCTCAAGAGAAGACAGGCTATGTGCACACTGCCCACATAATGAGATGGAAACTGAGCTGCACTTCCTAACCTCCTGCCAAATATATGACCATATTAGAGACACATATTTCCCTCAGATTACACAGACACACAAAGAATTCGAAAACAAACCCAATTTTGATAAACTCCCTTATCTACTGGGTGAAAAACCACAGTGTGCCATCACAGCAGCAAGATTTGTGACCTGTTGCCACAAGAAAAGGGCAACCAGTGAAGAACAAACACCATTGTAAATACAACCCATATTTATGTTTATTTATTTTCCCATTTGTACTTTAACTATTTGCACATTGTTACAACACTGTATATAGACATAACATGACATTTGAAATGTCTCTATTCCTTTGAAACGTTTGTGAGTGTAATGTTTACTGTTTATTTTATATTGTATATTTCACTTTTGTTTACTATCTACTTCACTTGCTGAGGCAATGTTAACATACGTTTCCCATGCCAATAAAGCCCTTAAATTGAGAGAGAGCGAGAGAGAGAGAGAGAGAGAGAGAAAAATGCCTAAGTTTAGAGCATATTTAAAACCCTTTATACTGTAAGCCTTATAGGGCTAAATTATGTTTACGTATTTGCAGAAATCTCACTACGAATTCACTAAAAATAATTCCCTCTTTTACTGATCGACTAAAAAACAAATGTCTGTGTCTGCATGAGTGTGTGTGTGTGTGTGTGTGTGTGTGTGTGTGTGTGTGTCCATGTGTGTGTGTGTGTGTGTGTGTGTGTGTGTGTGTGTGTGTGTGTGTGTGTGTGTGTGTGTGTGTGTGTGTGTGTGTGTGTGTGTGTGTGTGACCCTTTGATGTAACTGAGTTCTAGTGGGCCAATACAACTCTTTACAGGGCTGCTGTCTCCACAGAGAGGAGAGGAAGGAGGAGGGGGTGAGTAGAGGTGAGGGATGGGAGTGAGATGACATGACACGGAGGTGAGGTGGGAGTGTGATGAAGATGTTCTGAGTGTTCAGGACGAGATGAGGCGGCGGGTTCTGGCGGGGTTCGGCTGAGTTCGACGGATTCTGTGCATCATGTTTTGGCGTCTTACGGTCGTGCACTGCGGTTGCGTTTCGTCCGCCGGTTTGCGTTCGTTTCTAGCTTCTGCGTTTGTGTGTCGCTCAGGGTTTGGTTGCTTCTTGATTCTTTGTGTTCTCTTGGACACGGTGTCAGGATTGCTGGCGTCGGCGGTCCGTGTGGGGCTTCGGTGTCCGTGTTCGGTTGCCGGTTTGCTTCGGGATCAAGGGGAGTGGCAGCGGGTACAGAAAAAGGTTGGATAGGAAGAAGGTGAGGAGAGGAGAAAGGACTAGGGTGGGATCAGGAAGAGAGGTGAGGCAAGAGAAAGGACTAGGGTTGGGGATACAGGGGAAGGTGAGGGCAAGAAGACTAGGGGTTGGGGGGTCAGAAAAAGGTAGGCAGAGGGAAATGGACAGGGTGGGGGATACAAACAGAGAGAGAGAGGGGAGGAAAGACTAGGGTTTGGGGGGGGTTTTGGGGTGATAACATTGGAGCTCCACAAATTTAATTCAGCATGTTTTTACAAAAATATAGATTAGAGTTAGAAACCTTAGCGATTTTCGGCCAGGCAAGGACCTATACAGCGATGCCTACCCTCCAAAACTAACCTTCACTCCAAACAGGCAGGGACCTATCAGGAGTGCTACCCCTCCACAACATAACCTTCACTCCAAACAGGCAGGGACCTATACAGGATGCTACCCTCCACAAGAATAACCTTCACTCCAAAATCAAAACGTCCAAACAACGACCTGATTTAACGACAGAATTACCAATGAAGGGATTCTACTACAGCGATCCAATCTATAAGCAAATGCAGTCTGCCAAACAAACAAACAGACCCTGGCAATAACACCATACTCCTACTGGGCGAAACTGAGTAAGTCAATGTTTAGTCTGATTGAAGCTACTTTACAACAATAAGAAAAATACATTATAATGCATATATTATGACATTTATTAAGGACGGCAAGGCACTATAGTTAAGGCTACCAAGCCTGTTTTTAGCGACCAGAAACATATCGATCTAGCCATACCTCAATTAGCACTGCAGGTGCTGAAGACGGAGATTTGTCGAAGTGGGCATGTCGACAGCCCTGAGCCCAACGCATTGGCAGGAGAGATCGCACAGTCTACCCCACCCCAAATGAAAGAGGCCCTTTGAAAGCCCCAGTCCCGTTCTCATGAGGTTACTAGCTACAGTACCTCTGCGTTGTCTAAAAATGACAAGGCATTTGAAAAGACACAAAATAGACATCTATAATGGATAAATCAAGAAAACACTTTTTGCAGGCACTATTATAAAATGTGCACATAAGAGAAACTATGTATCACAAAGACCATCCATGCATGCCAGCACAGGGCGATATGAAAGACCAACCCTGGATAGGCACAGATGCCCAAATACTATTAATCACAATACCCTCTTAGCGTAAGATGGGTGGAACTCAGGATAACTAGCAACGCAGGACTACTGAGTCAGCCAAGTCAACCTGTATAGTCATGAGAGCCATAATGGTACAGGGCAACCCCAACCGTTTCAGATATCCAACAAAACACAGAGACCCTAGCAAAACCTGACGCAGTGCCAGTCACTATGTGAATCCACTAAAAAATACAGGAAATACACTACAGGAAAAATGAAGGTGGGACAGAATCGTCAGAAATCAGCTCAATGTAATTGAAGAATCCATAGAACTCTAATCCACTTCTGGAAAATTGGCAAACACTATAACAAACAACAACACGAAGAGTCTATCTTTCCAAAACGAGAGTAGAGTCCGCCGTTAAAACACATTACCTCCAATCTTTTTTGCGCCCTATACAAAGAACAACAGCCACAAAACATTATACATGATTACACCCCCTGCCACATCTTCGAATCAACTATATAAAGACTACCAGAAGAACCACTGGATTACTCCAATTACATTGCATGACATCTAGCTCCGGACAAAAATACAAACCCCCAACCCAAAAACTCCTGTTGCGTTTGGTGATGGTTATCCTCATGAAATGAACAAAATATACTAGACACAAATTCCAATTGGCTATACTTAAACTCTTTACATCATCCTTAGCTCTGGCATTTCCCCGATATTTGGGCAACAAGGAACCTCTGCATCACCCCAAAACAAAAAAAGTGGAGACAAATTTGACCCCAAAACTACCGTGGGCATATGCGTCAACAGCCAACCTGAGACGAAGATCCTCTGCGTATTATAATCTTACAGCCAGACTTGGTACATTCCCTCAGTGAAAACAAGTGTACCTGAGCAAATGTTCAAATTGCCGCTTTTTACCAATTACAGTACGACCAGACCACCGTTTCACCCTGACCACACCCTATATGCGCAAAGATATTCTCATGCTTTGTTGATTCAAAAAAAGCTTTTACTCAATTTGGGCACATGAGTGGCTGCTATACAAATTGATGTGAAATGGGGAGTTGAGGGGCAAAACCATACGATCATTATTAAATCATGTACACAAACAACAATGGTGCGGTTAAAATGGCCCCCCCACAAAAAAAACACACACATAGCTAAATTCATTAAGACAAATAATGGTACAAATTCCATCTCTAGACACCGATTAGCCATAGAGAACACAAAAACCTATACATACCTCGGCCCTAATACATCAGCGCCACAGTGAACTTCCTACAGCTTGTGAACGATCTAGAGAGAAAGCGCCAAGAAGGGCCTTCATACTGCCATCCAAAAACATAATGTGAACATACCAATAGGATCTGAGCTAAAAATAACCTCTTGAATCAGTTATAAACCAATTAGTCCTTTATGTTGATGCAAAGGTCTGTGGGGTCCGCCTACACAACAAGAATTCACAAATATCGGGACAACACACCTTAGACTCTGCCAGAAGATATCTGCAAAAAAATATATCCTCCGGTCTACAACGTAAAACACCAAATAATGAATGCAGAGCAGAATTAGACCGATACCGACTAATTGATCCAAAATCAGAAAAGAGCGTCCGATTAAATTCTATCTAACCCACAACACTTAAAAGAAGCATTCATTCCGAAACCTTCCATACAAAGCCAAATCACCTTACAGAGGAGAATGAACCCTAGGCCCCCCAGAAGTGAACTCCCCTAAGCAAGTTGCGTCCTGACCGCAGGCTCTAGTTCACAAACACAAACGACCTCACCAGAGCCCAGACGGACACAAACCAACACAATTAGGACTCAACCAAATCATGAGAAAACTAAAAGCATATTCTGACATATTGGAATACTGCGAAAGAATTTACGAAAAAACCTGAACAAACTAGAATAGCACTATTGCCCTTAACAGAGTAGTACACAGCTGGACAGAATACACTGACCACTGTGACTGACCCCAAAATTCAAGCGAAATCTTTGACTAGTACAGACTCAGTGAGCATAGCTTGTATTGAGAAAGGCCGCCCGTAGCAGACCTGCGCTCTCAATGAGAAGACAGCTATGTGCACATTGCCCCAAATAATAGACGATGTCCGAAGCGAAACTGAGTGCACTCCTAACACTCCTCGCCAAATATATGACATATAGAGACACATATTGTCCCTCGATTACACAGACACACAAAGAATTCGAAAACAAACCAATTTGATAACCTCCTTAATGCCTACTGGCGTGGAAAATACCACAGCATGATGCCCATCACAGCAGCAAGATATTTGCTAAGAGACCTGTTGCCACAAGATAGAAAAGCGGCAACCAGTGAAGAACAAACACCATTGCCCCATAAATAAACCATATTACTGCTTATATATTATTTTACCCTATTTGTACTTTAAATTTGCCACATATGTTACAACACTGTATAATAACACTAACATGACATTTGAATGTTTATCTCCTCCTTTGAAACGTTGTGAGGGCTAATGTTTACTGTTTATTTTATATTGTATCATTTCACTTTGTTTACTATACTACTTCACTTGCTGAGCAATGTTAACCATACGTTTCCCCATGCCAATAAAGCCCTTAAATTGAGAGATCATAAGTGATGAATTATCTTTTTGAGAGCGAGAGCAGAGAGAGAGATGAGAGAGAGATGAGACCAAAATGCCTAAGTTTAGAGATATTAAAAACCCTTTATACTGTAACCTTATAGACAGGCTCAAATTATGTTTACGTTTTGCAGAAAAATTTCTAACTACGAATTCACTAACAAAATAATTCCCTCTTTATACTGCATCTATTTTTTTTTTTCTTTTTTTTTCGCAACTAAAAAAAAATAGTCTGTAGTCATGCAGAGTGGTGTGTGTGTAGTGTTGATGTGTGTGTTGATAATGTGGGTGTGTGTACGTGTAATGTTGTGGGTGCTTGTGTGTGTAGTGATGTGTGTGTGTGTATGATGCTGTGTGTGTGAGTGTGATTGTGTGTGTCGTGTGTGATGTGTGACTCTGTGACCCTTTGATTTTTGTTGTAAATGAGTTCTAGATGAGGCCAATACAATCCTCTTTACAGAGGCATTCTCCTGCTGTCTCCACAGAGCGAGTCGGCGCAGGAGGAAGGACGGACGGGCCGGGGGTAGTGAGGAGCGAGGAGCGGTGCGGCTCCGGCGGGCGTGTGTGCGCGCCGCGATGCGGCCGCGCGAGAGTGGGAGCGGAGGGTGGGAGGGGAGGAAAGAGCGTTAGGGAAGCGAGGGAGTGATGGGGAGGAGGAGAGATAAGAGGAGGGAGGAAGGAGGGGAGGAGCGGAGGGAGTAGAGAAGAAGGAAAAGAGGTTAGAGGAAGGGATGGAATGCGGGATGTGAGAAGGAGGGAGGGAGAGTGCACGAAGGAGGATGAAGGAGGAGGGAGGGAGGTGTGGAAGGAAGGCAAGGAAGAGGGAGGGAGGTAGAGGGCATAGCGAAGGGATGGGAGGTAGCAGAAGGAAGGGAAGGGAGTGATGGATAAAGGAGGCGCTGAGGGAGAGTGAAGGAAGGAGGAGGGTAGGGAAGTGAGGGAGTAGGGAAAGTGGGGAGATAAGAGGTCAAGGGTCTGTGAGCGGGTAGATCGCGGTCAGTAGTTTTATTAAGATAGCGTTGGTGAGCAGGAAACAGGGGAAAAGGCGGGAGAGGGCTGCGCAGAAAAAAATGGTTGGGATAGAGAAAGGGGAGAGGGAGATGCATTGAGAGAAAGACTTGGGTTTGGGAGATGGATACAGGAAGAAGAAGAGAGGTGGGGAGGGCCAGAGGAGAAGAGGAGAGGAAGAGAGAAGAAAGCGACTCAGGGGGTCAGGGTGTGGGGGATACAGAAGAGCAAGGGTGGCGCACAGAGAGAGAGAGCCAGGAGCCAGACAGAGCAGCAGAGATAAGGACTAGGGGATTGGGGGATACAGAAGAGAAGGTTGGAGGGCAAGAGAGAAAAGAGAGACACGGGAATAGGGGGTTGGGGGATACAGGAAGAGAGGTGAGGGCAGAGAGAGAAAAGCGACACTAGGGGGGTTGGGAGGATACAGGAAGATAAGAGAGCAGGTGGAGGGCAGCAGAGAAGAAGAAAGGACTAGGGGGTTGGGGGATACAGGAAGAGAGGACATGAGGGCAAGAGAGGCAGAGCCAGACGAGAAAAAGGACTAGGGTGGGTGGGCGGATTTGGACGGGGGATACAGAGAAGAGAGAGTGCAGGGCAGGAGAAAGGACTTAGGGGGTGTGGGTGGATACAGGAAAAGAGAGGTAGGCGCAGCCGCAGAGAGAAAGGTACTAGGGGCCGTTGGTGGGAAGATACAGGAAGAGAGGTGCAGTCGGCCAGAGAGAAAGGACTAGGCGGTGGCGGGGAGGATACGGATGAGAGGTGAGCGGCCGATGGAACAGAGAAAGAAAGGACTAGGGACGCGTTGCGGGGCATACAGCAAGACGGGTGAGGGCGCGTTTCTGGTTTGGGTGTGTGGTACCTGAGACGGTCACAGCGAGTATTCCTATCGAAGCCACTCCACCCCCTCCCAGAGAGCTTTGCAGGACGAAGTTGAGAGCATGAATCCCTGGTAATCATAGCTACAGGAGAGGAGAGCAGACGGTAAGAACACACCCACCCCCAGAAACACAGCACATGGCAAGCATAGCCATTAGCTCTCGTTAGCATAATCAGTGTCAGACGTGGAGTCGTGGTTAGCTGCTGGAGGAAACAGAGCCTCCGTCCCAAAAGGCACCCTATTCCCTATATAGTGCACTACTTGTGACCAGGGCCCAGAGGGTCGTTGTAGACCTACTGGGGAAGGACACAGGGTGCGGTTTTTTGAGACCGCCCTCCTACATCTAGCAATGAACAGTCCCTTGCGTGTGGAGCTCATTAAAACCCATCTGATGCCTTTTTATTACTCAGCCAAGAGAGAGGAGAGCGAGAATGGAGAGGAGCAGAGAGATGGAAGGAGAGTGGGAGGAAGAGAGAGAGAGAGGGAGGAGAGGAGGAGGAGAGGAGTCAGGAGAGCTGAGGGAGAGGAGGAGGGAGGATTGTGGGAGAGGGGGACGGAAGTGGAGGAGGAGACGAGTATGACGGAAGGGGAGGGAAGCGGGGAGAGGGGAGGGAGGGGAGAGGAGGTGAGGCGAGGAGCCGAGAGGCGAGGCGCAGGAGGCGGCGCGAGGGACGAGCAGGGAGCCGCGCGAGGAGCGGAGAGGATCCGGCAGAGGATGCGGCGCGCGCGGTGAGGAGCGGAGGGCGCGGCGCGGCGCGGAGCGGCTCGCGGGCGGGCGACGCGCTGGCCGGGAGGGACAAAACAGGGAGGGAAAGGAGAGGAGAGGAGAGGAGGAGGAGGCGAGCGAGAGGAGAGGAGAGGGAGAGGAAGAGAGAGAGCGAGAGGAGAGGAGAGGATGAGGAGAGAGTGGAGAGCGAGGAGGAAAGGAGAGCGATGAAGGAAGGAGAGGTATGAGGGGATGAGGACACAGGACAGAAGAGAGGAGAGGGGAGGAGAGGAGAGGAGAGGACGGGAGAGGAGAAGAGGAGAGGAGAAGGAGGAGGAGAGGAGGGGAGGGGAGGGGAGGAGGAGAGGGGAGGAGAGGAGAGGAGAGAGGGGAGAGGAGAGGAGAGAGGGGGAGAGGAGAGCGAGAGAGGGAGGGAGAGGAGAGGAGAGGAGAGGAGAGGAGAGGAGGGGAGGGGAGGGGAGGGGAGGGAGGGGAGGGTGAGGGAGGGGAGAGGAGAGGAGAGGAGAGGGAGAGGAGAGGAAGAGGAGAGGAGGGAGAAGAGAGGAGAGGAAGGAGAGGAGAGGAGAGGAGAGGAGAGGAGAGGAGAGGAGAGGAGAGGAGAGGAGAGGAGAGGAGAGGAGAGGGGAGAGGAGGAGGAAAGGAGAGGAAGAGGGAGAGGAAGAGGATGGGAGGAAGAGGAGAGGAGAGGAGAGGAGAGGAGAGGAGAGGAGGAGAGGAGAGGAGAGGAGAGGAGAGGAAGGAGGGGAGGAGGGGGAGGGGAGGGGAGGGGAGGGGAGAGGATGGCAAGAGGAGAGGAGGGGAGGGGAGGGTGAGGGGAGGGGAGAGGAGAGGAGAGGAGAAGGGAGGAGGAGAGGAGAGGAGAGGAGAGGAGAGGGAGGGAGGGGTGGAGAGAGGGGAGAGGGAGAGGAGAGGAGAGGAAGAGGAGAGGAGAGGAGGGGGGGAGGGGAGGGGCGGGGAGGGAGAGGAGGGGAGGGGAGGGTGAAGGGGAGGGGAGGGAGGGGAGCGGAGAGGAGGAGGGGATGAGGTGAGGGAGAGGAGAGGAGAGGAGAGGAGAGGAGAGGATGAGAGAGGAGAGGAGGAAGGAGGAGGAGAGGAGAGGAGGGGGAGGGGAGGAGAGGAGAGTGGTGGAGAGAGAGAGGAGAGGAGGGAGAGGGGAGGGAGAGGAGAGGAGAGGACGAGGGGAGGAGAGGAGACGGAGAGGAGAGGAGAGGCGGAGGAGGGAGGGAGGAGAGGAATAGAGGAGAGGAGAGGAGAGGAGAGGAGAGGAGAGGAGAGGAGGAAGGCAGAGGAGAGGAGAGGAGAGGAGGGGAGGAGGAGAGGAGAGGAGAGGAGAGGAGCGGGTCATACCACCCCCCCCCCCCAGTAATACCATACGTTTCCCATACCCCCCCCCCCCCCCCCCCCCCCCCCCCCCCCCCAGTAATTACCCATAGTATACCCCACCCCCCCCGTATACATAGTCAGTACACCCCCCCCATCTCAGTAATACAATAGTCCATACCCCCCCCCCCCCCCCCCCCACCCCCCCCCCCCAGTAATACCATAGTCTACAACCCCCCCCTATCAGTAATAACATGGTCATACCCCCCCCCCCTCTAGTAATACACTGGTCACCCCCCCTCCCCCCCTTCTCCAGTGAAGGAACAGGGTCCTACAAAACCCCCCCCCAGGCCAGACCAGAGGGTCATGCCCCCCCCCCCCCCCCCCCCCACCCCGGGCTCCAGGAGGAAAGAACAGGATGGCAGCCAACCCCCCCCCCCGAGGAAGACACCCAGTAGAACCAGTCCCATCCCAGTAAGTATCCAGTAGTTTGTAAGTCAGTATATAACCATTGGATCATAACCCCCCACTCCCCTCCAGTAATACCGATGGTCTACCCCCCCCCCCCCTCTAGAATACCTAGTCATACCCCCCCTCCCCCCCCTCTAGTAATACCATATCATACCCCCCCCCTAGTCTCTACGCCAGTAATAAATGGTAATACCCCCACCCCTCTAGTAAACCATAGTAATACCAACCCCCCCCAACAGTAATAAAAACTGGTCATAACCAACCCTCCCCCTCTCCAGTAATAAGATCATAACAACCCCCCCCCCCCCCAGTCTACCATGGTCATATAATACCCCCCCCCCCCCCTCTAGTAATCCATGGGTCAATACCCCCCCCCTCTACAGTAATACCATGGTCATACCACACCAACCCCCACAAACCCCCTCCAGTAATACATGGTCATCACCCCCCCCTCTCCAGTAATACCATGGTCATCCCCCCCCCCCCCCCACCGTCATACCATGGCATACCCCCCACCTCCCAGTAAACCATGGCTCCCCCCCCCCCCCCTCCCTCCAGTATACCATGGTCATCCCCACCCCCCCTCCATAATACCATGGTCATACCCACCCCCAGTCATACCATGGTAATACCCCCCCCAACCTATAGTAATGTACATGTCATACCCCCCCCCCCACCTTCCAGTAATACCATGGTCATACCCCCCCAACATCTCAGTAATACATGGTAATAACCCACACCCCACACCCACCCCCCCACTCCGTAATACCCATGGTCATACCCCCCCCCCCTCTCCAGTCATACCATGGTCAGACCCCCCCCCATCTCCAGTCTTACATGGTAATTAACCCCCCCCCCCCCCTCCAGTCATACATGGTCATACCCCCCCAACCTCTCCAGTAATCCATGTTCTACCCCCCCCCTCTAGTAATTACCCCATTGGTCATACCCCCCCCCTTCAGTAATACCATGGTCATTACCCCCCACCTCTCCAGTAGTAATACCATTGGTAGGACCCCCCCCCCCCCTCTGTAATACCATGGTCATACCCCCCCCCCCCTCTAGTAATACCATTGGTCATACCCCCACCCTCCGTAATGATCATGCTCATCCCCCACATCCCCTCCTAGTAATACCATGGGTCATATCCCCCCCCACCTCTACAGTAATACCATGCGTCATACCCCCCCCCCCCCCTCTCCAGTAATACCATGGTCATGCCCCCCCCCCCTCCCCCCCGTACTTACCATGGTCTACCCCCCCCCCAGTCCTACCGTGTGCAGCATCATGTGTATTTGGCTGTATGAGGTGTTGAAAGTATCCCTCCACCACTGCTTCAGTCAGGTGTTGCTTCAGGTAGGGAAAGTAGAGGGGGTGCGTGATATCACACCTGAGGGGGGAGACAGAGTCCATTATTATCAGAATTAAAAGGCCTATGTTCCTCCTACTGATGTTAACAGTCTCTCCTACTGCACTGTGAATTAGTCATACTGATGTTAACAGTCTCTCCTACTGTACTGTGAATTAGTCATACTGATGTTAACAGTCTCTCCTACTGCACTGTGAATTAGTCATACTGATGTTAACAGTCTCTCCTACTGTACTGTGAATTAGTCATACTGATGTTAACAGTCTCTCCTACTGTACTGTGAATTAGTCATACTGATGTTAACAGTCTCTCCTACTGTACTGTGAATGAATTATTATCTACTGATGTTTTAACCAGTCTCTCCCTACTGCACTGTGAATAGTCATATGATGTGAACAGTCTCTCCTACTGTTACTGTGACATTCGTATACTATGTTAACAGTCTCTCCTACTGTACTGTGAATTAGTCATACTGATGTTAACAGTCTCTCCTACTGCACTGTGAATTAGTTATACTGATGTTAACAGTCTCTGCTACTGTACTGTGAATTAGTCATACTGATGTTAACAGTATCTCCTGCTGTACTTTGAATTAGTCATACTGATGTTAACAGTCTCTCCTACTGTACTGTGAATTAGTCATACTGATGTTAACAGTCTCTCCTACTGTACCGTGAATTAGTCATACTGATGTTAACAGTCTCCTACTGTACTGTGAATTAGTCATACTGATGTTAACAGTCTCTCCTACTGTACTGTGAATTAGTCATACTGATGTTAACAGTCTCTCCTACTGCACTGTGAAGTAGTATTACTGATGTAACAGTCTATCCTTACTGTACTGGAATAGTCATACTGATGTTGTTCTCTTCCTACTGTACTGTGAATAGTCATACTGATGTTAACAGTCTCTCTTACTGCCTGTGAATTAGTCATATGATGTTAAAAGTTCTCGCCTACTGCATGTTGAAATTAGTCATACTGATGTTAACAGTCTCTCCTACTGTACTGTGAATTAGTCATACTGATGTTAACAGTCTCTCCTACTGTACTGTGAATTAGTCATACTGATGTTAACAGTCTCTCCTACTGTACTGTGAATTAGTCATACTGATGTTAACAGTCTCTCTACTGTTTCCGTGAATTAGTTTATGATGTTAACAGTCTCTCCTACTGTACTGTGAATTAGTCCTACTGATGTTAACAGTCTCTCCTACTGCACTGTGAATTAGTCATACTGATGTTAACAGTCTCTCCTACTGTACTGTGAATTAGTCATACTGATGTTAACAGTCTCTGCTACTGCTACGTAAATTAAGTTCTACGATGTTAAACAGTCTCTCCTTACTGTTACTGTGACTTAATTAGTCATCATGATGTTAACAGGTCTCCTACTGGACTGTGAATTACGTCATACTGATGTTAAACAGTATCTCCTACTGACTGTGAATTAGTATTACTGATGTTCAACAGTCTCTCCAACGTACTGTGAAAATTATCATTACTATGTTGTTAAAGTCTCTCCTACTGTACTGTGAATTAGTCATACTGATGTTAACAGTCTCTCCTACTGTACTGTGAATTAGTCATACTGATGTTAACAGTCTCTCCAACTGTACTGTGAATTAATCATACTGATGTTAACAGTCTCTCCTACTGCACTGTGAATTAGTCATACTGATGTTAACAGTCTCTCCTACTGTACTGTGAATTAGTCATACTGATGTAACAGTTATCCATACGTGTACTGTGGAATAGCATTACTGGTGTAACAGTCTATCCTACTGTACTGTGAATAGTCATACATGATGTTAACAGTCTCTCCTTACTGTATTGTTGAAATTTAGTCATACTGATGTAAAGTCCCTCTTATGTACTGTGAATTCGTCATACTGATGTTAAACAGTCTATCCTATGTATGTTGAATTTAGTCATACTGATGTGAACATCCCTTCCGATGTACGTGAATTATCATATGATGTAACAGTTCTCTCCGACTGCCACTTGTGAATTAGTCATACTGATGTTAACAGTCTCTCCTACTGTACTGTGAATTAGTCATACTGATGTTAACAGTCTCTCCTACTGTACTGTGAATTAGTCATACTGATGTTAACATTTACATTTACATTTTAGTCATTTAGCAGACGCTCTTATCCAGAGCGACTTACAGGAGCAATTAGGGTTAAGTGCCTTGCTCAAGGGCACATTTACGTCATTTAGCAGACGCTCTTAACAGTCTCTCCTACTGTACTTGACATCCCAGAGCTGTACTATAGAGGACATGAGACATCCCAGAGCTGTCCTATAGAGGACATGAGACATCCCAGAGCTGTACTATAGAGGACATGAGACATCCCAGAGCTGTACTATAGAGGACATGAGACATCCCAGAGCTGTCCTATAGAGGACATGAGACATCCCAGAGCTGTACTATAGAGGACATGAGACATCCCAGAGCTGTACTATAGAGGACATGAGACATCCCAGAGCTGTACTTATAAGGACTGGAGAGACATCCCAGAGCTGTACTATAGAGGACATTGAGGACATCCAGAGATGTCTATCGAGGGACCCATGAGACATCCCAGAGCGATTCCTAATAGAGACATGAGACATCCCAAGCTGTCCATAGAGGACATGAGACATCCCAGAGCTGTCCTATAGAGGACATGAGACATCCCAGATCTGTACTATACAGTTTTTGTACAGTGAGTCTTACCAATGTTACTAGAGTCTCCCTTGTCTCCACTCCTGGTGTAGGCCAACTCCTCTAGCCTGTAGGAGTGGGGACCACTGGGAAGATCTGGAGAGGAGAAACAGTGAGAGGAAGGAGAGAGAGAGGGAGGGAGGGGAGAGAGAGAGGAGGAGAGAGAGAGAGAGTGAGAGAGGAGAGATAGAGAGTCGAGAGAGAAGAGGGAGGTGAGAGGAGGAGAGAGAGGAGGGGGAGAGAGGAGGAGAACAGTGAGAGAAGGAAAGAGAAACAGAAATGAGAGAAGGGTCATTTTTGGAACCAGATATGATTATCATAATGAACCAGTCATCTCAGATGAGACTGTGGTCAGACAACAACATTAGTCATCTCAGATGAGACTGTGGTCAGAGAACAGCATTAGACTATGATTATCATAACGAACCAGTCATCTCAGATGAGACTGTGGTCAGACAACAACATTAGTCATCTCAGATGATTGTGGGGATCCCTTTTCCTGCCTCTCTTCATTCATGGATGAGCCAGAGTGTTCCTATCTACGGAGGGGTAGGTAATCTATTACTTCTGTCTCTCTCTTCATTCATGGATGAGCCAGAGTGTTCCTATCTATGGAGGGGTAGGTCATCTATTAGTTCTGCCTCTCTCTTAATTCATGGATGAGCCAGAGTGTTCCTATCTATGGAGGGGTAGGTACTCTATTAGTTCTGCCTCTCTCTTCATTCATGGATGAGCCAGAGTGTTCCTAGGTCATCTATTAGTTCTGCCTCCAGGAATGCCCAAGAAAACCATCCTAACAGTGACATTCCTGAAACAGCAAATCAATCTCTGAAGAGCTTTACATTGTTTTACTGCGCTCTATAGGTCAAGGGGGAAACAGTTTGCAGGAAGCACTGTGTAGAGGGCTGGGACTGGGACTGGGACTGGGGGGGGTTGATTAGGGGGGGTTGAGTAGTGTGTAGAGGACTGGGGGGTTGATTTGGGGGGGTTGTGTGGAGACCACGTGATGGCGTACCTGGTTGTGTGGAGACCACGTGATGGCGTACCTGGTTGTGTGGAGACCACGTGATGGCGTACCTGGTTGTGTGGAGACCACGTGATGGCGTACCTGGTTGTGTGGAGACCACGTGATGGCGTACCTGGTTGTGTGGAGACCACGTGATGGCGTACCTGGTTGTGTGGAGACCACGTGATGGCGTACCTGGTTGGGTGGAGACCACGTGATGGCGTACCTGGTTGTGTGGAGACCACGTGATGGCGTACCTGGTTGTGTGGAGACCACGTGATGGCGTACCTGGTTGTGTGGAGACCACGTGATGGCGTACCTGGTTGTGTGGAGACCACGTGATGGCGTACCTGGTTGTGTGGAGACCACGTGATGGCGTACCTGCGACAGGCACAGCTTTCTCCTCAGCTGGGGGCGGAGCCTCAGGTGAGTCTAACTCCGCCTCAGTGTGCGTCTCAGCGTGCTCTCCACCAATGTGCACATCCACCTGCAGTGGACAAACAATGAATCAATCAGTTTAAGGTCTAAATAAACCAATCAATCTACATTAACCATAAATAATCAATAAATCAACCCATCAATGAATATACCAGCAAATTGATCAATTAATCTGACCAGTATCTATGAGGAATGATATTGTGATGGTGATTTTACCTTCAGCTGAGACTTTGCATGCATGAAGAAGAACGGTTTCAGAACTGGAGAGCTGCAAAAGTCATCATGAAAATGATCATGAAAATACCAAATAAACAAGAGTATTGTGTGTGTGTGAGTGTGTATGCGAATACTGTTGAATACTTACACTCTTGGTCGTCCTCCAACTATGCCCATGAGTCCAGGGGCTAGGGGAGAGAGGAGGGAGAGAGGAGGGAGAGAGGAGGGAGAGAGGAGGGAGAGAGGAGGGAGGGAGAACACACAAACGGTTTAGCTAGTGGTTGTGAGTCTGAGGAAACCACCCTAACATCAGTCCATGTACAGACAGCGGATCAGTCCCAAATGGCACCCTATTCCCTACGTAGTGCACTACTTTAGACCGGGGTCCATAACAGACCCACAGGGCTCTGGTCAACAGTAGTGCATAGGGTATAGGCTGCCATTTGGGAAGCATCTAGTTAGCCAGCCATTTGGTAATATGCTATTACTGTCCCACTGTGTCAACATAACACTTCTTCCCACATTCGCTGATGCAGACAAAGTTCAACTAAGGAACTTAGAGGGGGAGTGAGTGAGTGTGTGTCTGTGTTTGACCACAGGCTTGGGGAGTGTGTGTGTGCGTGTGTGTGTGTCTGTGTGTCTGTGTGTGTCTGTGTGTCTGTGTGGTGTGTGGTGTGTGTGTGTGTGTGTGTGTCTGTGTTGTGTGTGTGTGTGTGTGTGTGTGTGTGTGTGTGTGTGTACACACAGTCTATGACCGTGGACTGAACTTATTACATTTTTAGATGTTCTGATTAAGCATAAACAGAACATTACACAACATGAACACACAGTGTGTGTGTGTGTGTGTGTGTGTGTGCATGTGTTTACATTAATTTGGTGTGTGCTCATACCCATGCCCGTTCCTGCAGGTGCTATCTCCCTGGCGAAGACCTCCAGAGCTTTCTTCTGTCCATGACGCACAGCCATCCATACTACCACCTCTCTAGGGGTCTGGAGAGAGAGAGAGGGAGGGAGGGAGGGAGGGGGGAGAGAGAGGAGGGAGGGAGGAGGGGGGAGAGAGAGGAGAGGGGGAGGGGGTAGAGAGAGGGAGGGGGAGGGGGGAGAGAGGAGGGAGGGGGAGGGGGGGGAGAGAGGAGGGAGGGGGATAGGGGGGGAGACAGAGAAAGAGAGGGGGGGGAGAATGAGGGGAACGTGAAAGAGAGAGTTTAGAAACATTCTTCTCAAATACAATTAATTGGCTGATACCTCGTGATGACCCGGCTGTCGAGACTCCTACCGGGTCATCAGGTCATGCCAACCGGGTCATCAGGAGGGATCAGCCAATGAAGTTGGATGTCCTGCCAAGTTGACTAAATCACAATGGTCGCTAACTCAGGCTTCTGGCCACTGGAGGACTCCATACAACTCCATGGCCAGGACATAGGTTTGGTTAGGTTTAAAATATAAATAAATCCTAATGTGACTTGATTGTAAAGGATAAGCGCCTAGAATGGTGCAAGAAATATGCCCAAGTTTACACCAATCCAATGCTTTTTAACTTTAGTAGTAGACGTAAGAAGAATCAAGTACATTTATCTGACAGACAGAGAGAGGAGAAAACAGTCATGGTCATTTGACATGTTATGTTTATGGAATATTAAACATGTATCACTGGCTAACCCCTTCAAATAGGGTTAGTAAAAACAGCTGCAACAACAGCTAAAACATAAGGATTACAACACTTCTTTATAAATCTATCAGTTCACATCCAGACAGACAGACAGACAGACAGACAGACAGACAGACAGATAGCCAGCCAGACAGCCAGCCAGACAGAGAGCCAGACAGACAGCTTGTGTGTGTTTCTGTTCAAGAAGACTCTGTGTTCCAGAGAGGTGGTTGTTCGGTTTCTCAAGCCTGATGACAGTTGTCCACACACAGAGGATATTCTCTCCAGGAACGCTTTCGGATGCAGGGGCAGACAGCAGATCCAGTAACACAGGACACAGCTTCGGATAAACAGCCACCCTGTCAGACCTGGAGAGGTGACTCTGTCCCCCTTTACCTCTTCCAGGTATTTCCACAGCTCACACGGGGCACTGAACGCCCCGCCAGGTTGACCCTCCGGCTGGACAGTGACCTCGGACACTATCTTCGATGCGAGGAAGCTATATTTCTGAAGCACTGTGGTCGAGATGCTTGCTGGATTCATCATGCTGGCATCTTCCTGGGGTCCTGCTGCTCCACGGCTGTACTCTCTGATTTGCTGAAGTACAAAAAGACTCTGCTTCCCTCATCAGTGGCTCCATCTCTGTTGAGCGAAGTGCCAGAGACACGCTTGGGTCCATCAGGCAAGCTGCTGCAGGGGTTGGATCAAAGTTGGATGCCAGACGATTCAGTATCCATGGGAAGCGCTGACGCAGTGACTTCAGGAGGACACGTGCCAACAGTTTCGCAACAGTAGTTGACTGGAAGTATGCCTGAATGTATAGGTAGTGTTGCACGGCAACACATCAGACAGCGACTGGATGTCCGTTTGAAGTTCCATGTGTTGCACGGCAACACATCAGACAGCGACTGGATGTCAGTTTGAAGTTGGTCGGTGTGTGGATCGCGAACGGCTCCAGCAACTTAACAAGCTGCTCTAGTTTGGCCCAGTCACGGTCCGTGGCTCGCCCTCCGATTTCTTCCCTGTTAGCTGGTGATAGTGGCAGCATCTACTGGTAGCATCTACTGGTAGCATCTACTGGTAGCATCTACTGGTAGCATCTACTGGTAGCATCTACTGGTAGCATTTACTGGTAGCATCTACTGGTAGCATTTACCCGCCAGATTCAGAGATTTGAAAATCCCATTAGAAGAAAAAGCTTGAAAACCCCATTCGATTATTGGCCAAAGATTATACTTTTTTTTTTTTTTTTACTAAACCTAATTTATGATGGTTTTTATTTTATTTTAGTTAGTTTTTCAGTCAAAGATAAAAGTTGCAGTATAGTTTTAGTTTTTCAAATGTTTTTAGTTTTTATTTTATTTTCATTTACTATAATAACCATAGTGTGGACCATGATAATTACTTAGTGACACCGTGGAACTTGAAGCTCTCAACCCGCTCCACTACAGCCCCGTCGATGAGAATGGGGGCGTGCTCGGCCCTCCTTTTCCTGTAGTCCACGATCATCTCCTTTGTCTTGGTCACGTTGAGGGAGAGGTTGTTATCCTGGCACCACAAGGCCAGGTCTCTGACCTCCTCCCTATAGGCTGTCTCATCGTCGTCGATGATCAGGCCTACCACCCTCGTGTCGTCAGCAAACTTAACGACGGTTTTGGAGTTGTGGGTGAACAGGAAGTACAGGAGGGGACTGAGCACGCAGCCCTGAGGAGCCCCAGTGTTGAGGATCAGCGTGGCTGATGTGTTGTTCCCTACCTTCACCACCTGGGGGCAGCTCGTCAGTAGGACACAAATCTATTCAACCCCTATACACACACACACACACACAGACACACAGACACAGACACACAGACACACAGACACACAGACACACAGACACACACAGACACACAGACACACACACACACACACACAGACACACAGACACACAGACACACAGACACACAGACACACAGACACACACACACAGACACACAGACACACAGACACAGACACACAGACACACAGACACACACACACACAGACACACAGACACACAGACACACAGACACACAGACACACAGACACACAGACACACAGACACACAGACACACAGACACACACACACACAGACACACAGACACACAGACACACACAGACACACAGACAGACACACAGACACACCGTGTCGTAGCGTACCGTGTTATTGCTGTGTGGTCCGTAGGTATCTTCTGCCCCCAATACCTGAATGTTGACAGAGCTGAAGTCCTCCAGACCCAGCTGCTTGAACATACGACGCGTCCTGATGACACACACAGAAGGTCCCAGAACAACAACAAGTGCATTTCAGTGGTGGCCCGTCCATTAGGGCATTCGAGGCGGTGCCCCTAAAATATATATATATATAATTCAAGGATTATATTTAAAATGTCCATAAAAGTGTGGTTAATTTGTGCACATTTTACTGTTTTCAGAAATATATTGTTCAAAACAAGCTGTTGAGGCTCTGCCATCAGCTGCTCCGGGCGTTCGGCCTGCCGCCCAGGGATTGGACAGCTAACAGAGCTGCCGCCCAGGGATTGGACAGCTAACAGAGCTGCCGCCCAGGGATTGGACAGCTAACAGAGCTGCCGCCCAGGGATTGGACAGCTAACAGAGATGCCGCCCAGGGATTGGACAGCTAACAGAGCTGCCGCCCAGGGATTGGACAGCTAACAGAGCTGCCGCCTAGGGATTGGACAGCTAACAGAGCTGCCGCCCAGGGATTGGACAGCTAACAGAGCTGCCGCCCAGGGATTGGACAGCTAACAGAGCTGCCGCCCAGGGATTGGACAGCTAACAGAGCTGCCGCCCAGGGATTGGACAGCTAACAGAGCAGAGTTGAGCGATTGGACATCCTTTACAACCGCTCCTCGCTAAATAAAACTGCCGCTCCAAATTTGCTCCATTCATTAAAATCACAATTTAACCAACACCCATCTATTTTTGTGACTACCTGGACCGACCATTTGGTTTTGAAGTATTGAAACCAAACCATATGATTTGAATGACAAGTATTATAATAAACATGAAAAGGTAAGGAGCGCTCATCATTTCAAAATGGCTACATGTCGTATTAAACAGCATATAAACACTCTAAATAGGTCAGGAGACAGACAGGGAGCCTAAGAAGGAACGCAAATGAATTATTTAGGATATATTATTTCAATTATTTCAGCAAATAAATAAATTGTGAAGCATTTGCGAGTGGGACACACTGGCTGCCAGGAACATTAAGCGCTCAGCATTTAAACAACATTTCGTTGTATTAAATCATTATAGTCTATAAATTGCACATATAGGCTGTGACTTACTTAGAATTAATTACAAATTAAACGAAAAAGGCCTTATTAGGCTCAGTCTACAGTGCCTTTGAATTCATTTTTAGAAACAGGAGTTTGGCCAGAGTCTGTGGCTTCAGGGTCATGTGATGGTGCCTGGAGAGCAGGCCAGCAGTTCAGAATATCCTCTCCATGGTGCCTGGAGAGCAGGCCAGCAGCAGAGAATATCCTCTCCATGGTGCCTGGAGAGCAGGCCAGCAGCAGAGAATATCCTCTCCATGGTGCCTGGAGAGCAGGCCAGCAGCAGAGAATATCCTCTCCATGCTTGCAGAGCCACTGGAGATGCTGAACTCCCTTCAGGACTCTTGCCAGGCTGGGCAGGGATGAAGAGTTGTTTTTTTATTTTTAGACAAAATAACCCAATCAAAACGGAAATCTCCTTGAACGTGGGAATATGCCAGGCATATTGAGTCAAAATCAATTACGGCCTATAGTACAGATATTAGAACAAAAATGATCGAAACGTTTAAGAGATCTGATTTTTAGTTTAGAAATACTTTGCTACAACGACACACTTAGTTATCTACCCACCTCCGTTCCTTTCTGTTAGCGTGTGCATGTACTAAGTGCACCATCATGCTTTTGGGACACGTGTCTTTTCAGATTCCACAGTGATTCTTTAGTTGTGGACACCACATCACCACACTCCCTCTCTTGAACTTGGTCCTCATCTTTGTAAGTTTTGATTTTGAAATGAACGTCCAGGTCTTCTCAGTCTGCACTATCAAGTACTGACCGGGGCGGCAGGTAGTTAGTGGTGTAAGAGCGTTGTGCCAGTAACCGAAAGGTCGCTGGTTCTAATCCCCGAGCAGACTAGGTGAAAAATCTGTCGATGTGCTCTTGAGCAAGGCACTTAACCCTAATTGCGACCTGTAAGTCGCTCTGGATAAGAGCGTCTGCTAAATGACGTAAATGTATACGGGGCCCTGGTCTAAAGTAGTGCACTACATAGGGAATAGGGTGCCATTCTCTGGTCTAAAGTAGTGCACTATATAGGGAATAGGGTGCCATTCTCTGGTCTAAAGTAGTGCACTTATAGGGAACGGGTGCCATTCTTGGTCTAAATTAGTGCCACTAATAGGGATATAGGGTTGCCATTCTTGGTCTAAAGTCAGTAGGCACTGAAGTGACATGGGTGCCATTCTCTGTCTAAAGTAGTTGCACTAATAGGAATAAGGTTGCATTCTCTGGTCCTAAAGTAGTGCACTTATAGGGGACATTAGGGTGCCAGTCTCTGGATCTAAAAGTAGTGCAACACATTAGGAATTAGTGGGGGTACCATTCTCTGGTCTAAAGTAGTTACTTATATAGGGAATAGGGTGCCATTCCCTGGTCAATGTAGGCCACTTACATAGGGGGGAAAATAGGGTGCCATTCTCCCGGTCTGAAAAAGTAGTTCAATATATAGGGAATCGGGTGCATTTCTGGTCTAAAGTAGTGACACATATAGGAATAGGGTGCCATTATCTGTCTCAAGGTAGTTTGCACTAATGGGAATAGGGTGCCATTATATCGGTCTAAAGTAGTGCACTCGTAGGAATGGGGCAATCTCTGGCTAAAGTAGTGCACTAAATGACTAGGGATAGGGTCGCCATTCTCTGGTCTAAGTTAGTGCACTCATATGGGCATAGGGTTGCATTCTCTGGTTCGTAAAGTAGCTGCACTATATGGGAATAGGGGCCATTCTCTTGTCTAAAGTAGGCACTATATAGGGAATATGGTCATGCCATCTTGCGTCCTCTAAAGTAGGCACTCTACTGGGAATGGGTGTGCCTTATCTGCGGTCATACAAGTTACGGCACTATATAGTGCAATAGGGTGCCATTCTCTGGTTAAAAGTTAGCTAGTGGCACTACAAGGCGAATAGTGGGTGCCATTTCTTTGGTTAAAGCTAGGCATATATAGGGAATAGGTTGCCGATTCTCGGTTTCTAAAAGTAGTGCACTATATAGGAATAGTGTGCCCATTCTCTGCGTCTAAAGTAGTGCACATATAGGCATAGGGGCTGCCATTATCGTGGTCTAAGAGGCACATATATAGGGAATAGGGGGTTGCCATTCTCTGGTCTAAAGTAGGCTGCACTATAAGGGAAATCGGGTTGCCATTCCTTGCGCTAAAGTAGGCACTATTATAGGGATAGGGGTTGGCCATTCCTGGTCTAAAGTAGTTGCACTATCATAGGGATGTGTGTCCCTTCCTCTGGGTCTAAAGTAGTGCTACCGATAGGGAATAGGGGTGCCATCTCTGGTCTAAAGTAGTGCACTATATAGGGAATATGTGGTGCCATTATCTGGTCAAAGTAGTGCACTATATAGGGAATAGGGTGCCATTCTTCTGGTCTAAAGTCAGTGCATTATAGGAATAGTGGTTGCATTCGCTGGTCTAAAGGTAGTGCACTATATAGGGAATAGGGTTGCTTGCCATTCTCTTGGTCTAAAGTAGGCATATTAGGAATGGGGTGGCCATTCCTTTCTGTCCAAAGTAGTGCACTACTTAGGGATATGGGTGCATTCCTGGTCTAAAGTACGCCATATATAGGGAGATAGGGCCATCCTCTGCGTCTACAGTAGTGCACTACATAGGGAAGTGAATAGGGTGCCCATTTGGGATGCAGACCAAGCAGTGTCGTACTATACAATAATCATAGATGATTGTTATGGTTTTCTATCTTATAATGTAAAATGTAAATGAAACAGATGGCACAAAGAGAAACTCGCATATGCACCCGTGTATAATAAATAATATGAAATCATTGGGAGCCTGAAACCGGACATCCACATCCACACCAGTTGAAGGACAGAGGACACACTGGGCCCTATACCGGAACATTCCCATCCAACCATTGTGAAGGACTAGTTAGGGACACACTTGGGGCCTGTAGACCCGGATCATCCAATCCATGCACCATGTTGAAGGAGATGGGGACCACTGGGGCATGTTGATACCCGGCCAGACATTCCCACATCCATCACGCAGTTGAATTGGACAGAGGGGACCCGCGCTGTCTAAAAAAACCTGAACTTTTGGTAATCAAGAAACAGGCAGCAGAGATGATTCTGTATTACATTAAAAAGTAAAATAAGTGTATTTCTGCCGTTGCTCAACTTACGCACAGCACTTTAGTCCCTTCCCAAAAAGAAATAACAGCCGAATGAAAACTTGCGGATAATAGATTTGTCAGCTGCGTTGTGTGTCCCCCCCACCTTGCCACACAGTCTTCATTCAGCCCATCAGCGGTTCCCCCCCCCCGCACACTGATGCGTTTCCAAATTTGAAAGAACTGGATAAGAAGGTACGTTAGAAGAACAGGTTGTCATCCTTCTAATCAGGAACTGATACAGACCAATTAACTCCCCGGGAGAAACAATAAGCAGGAGAGTTTCGGCCCTCCAGGAAATGAACAGGTTCCTGTACGAGTTACATTGTATCAACCACGGGTTGTGCGAGCTAGTTTACACTTGTATCATAACAATGGTCTGTGGACGAATTTACCTTGATCAACCAATGGTTGTGGGAGTACACTTGTATCAATCCAATTTGGTTGTGTGTTACGACAGGTTTACATTGTCATCAAACCCCCACTGGTGGGTGCGAGCGTTACATGTATCATACCAATGGTTGTGTACGAGTTACATTGTATCAACCAATGGTTGTGTGCCACGTCATCAAACGGAGATCTTGGGCATTTGCAGTCTGAAATGCAGTGGTGCATAGGAACATCACCGTGTTAAAATTTGATGATGGTCTCTGCCAGATGGTGTGTGACTATAAGAGTTTGAAACATGCGGTTGGGAGTGTAGGGTGAAGGCAACGCTCGAAAGTTGGAGGAGAGAGAGGAGGGGGGCGGGAAGGAGCGGGGGCGAGGGGGCAAAAGGAAGGGACAAAAGGAATGGAGAAATGGTACTCAAGACAGGGAAGGAGAAACACAGAGGGAAGAAGAAATAAACGGGAATTAATGTATGGAAAAAGGACGACATGGAATCAGAATGAGGAATGAGAAGAAGCGAAATGGAAAGGAGGGACGTGGAGGGCAAAAGGCGTAGAGGAGAACGGGGGAAAGGGGGGGCAAACGGGGAGTGACGGGTAGAAGGAGCAAAAAGCGGGTCAAAAAAGGCCAATGGGAGAAAACAGACAAAAAAACAGCAAGCTAAATAAAGAGAATAAAAGAAACGACAGAAAGGAAAGACAAATGACAGGAAAAGGAAATATGAGTAAACAGTGCGGATAAAGAACTTATGCGTAGGAGGGAGAGATAAAGAGAGAGAGAGCATAGCGGTGAGGTGGGCTGGTATAGATCGAGAGATAAGAGCAAGTCTAGAGGAGATGAGAGATATAGAGTTATATAGAGTATAGATAGATAGCGCGTAGGAGAGAGAGAGAGAAAGGCGGGGGGAGAGAGAGCGAGCAATTAGAGAGAAAGCAAGAAGCAGCGCCGGAAACGACAAGACGTAAGAGCGAGAAAGCAGAACGCCGAGAGAGAAAATGAGCAGAGTAGCAGAAAGCTGTCAAAGTAGCAGAGAGAGATGCGAGAGCAGAGACGGATCGGAATGAGTACCAGAGCGAGGAAAATAGCGGTAAAGATGAGAGAGTCAGGATGTGCAAGAAAGATGAGTATCAGTAAAGAGAGAGACTCAGAAAGTACCGATGCGAGAAGGCGAGATGAGAGCTCCGAAAAGAAAGAAGTCGAGAAGAAGAGGACGCGCGAGAAAAACAGTCGAGAGGAGCAGACCGCTCGCGCGAGCTGCGCGAGCCAGCCCCTCCGCGGCGCGAGCGCCAAGCACGAGCGAGCCCGCAAGTGCGAGAGTGAGCCGCCAAGAGTGCGACGCGGAAGAAAGCTATAGCTATGCAAAATCAAGGAGACGAGAGAGAGTATTCCTCGTTGATATATCTAGCGCACTACCCTATGCGAAATATATCTCCTACATCCCGTTCTTAGCTATATCGGTTCTTCTGCTCTCTTTATTCCCGCCCTCCATCCATCTCTCTCTCTCCCCCTCCTTCTTCCTCCATCTCTCTCTCTCCCTCCTCTCTTCTCTCTCCTCTCCCTCTCTTCCCTGCCCCTCCCTGTCTACCTCCTCCAAAACTGATAACATTGTAGTCTGTCCATCTGATGTTCGTTAGGATGTTAATCAGAGGTTGAGCTGAGGACAGTGAGCCAGTTCAGAAAGGGGTTTAGTTTGGGTTCAGACTATGGTCAATACGGTCGGTTTTTCGATTCCATCCAGATGGACTGTTGATGGCTCCTTCATAGGGACCCGTGGTTCCCCCTCTATTCCATGTTAGGGTTATCCTCTACTGATGTTCTACCATTGATACCCCATCTCAAATGTGTGATGTGGATGTGTGTGTGTGTGTGTGTGTGTACAATTCTCTGCACTTCTCTTTTTCCCCTACACAGATCTTTTGCTGTGATAAATTACTTTGTTGACGGGAACCTATCTGATATGATGTGATGTGCTGTTGTTTAATATACGCTATATAAGAGAATGAATCCAATAGCTAAGTCGCTCTGGATAAATTACTAAATGTAAAAATGTGTGTGTGTGTGTGTTTGTGTGTGTGTGTCTGTGTGTGTGTGTGTGTGTGTGTGTGTGTGTGTGTGTGCAGTGGTGGTGTGTGTGTTGTGTGTGTGTGTGTGTGGTGTGTATGTCGTGTGTGGTGTGGTGTGTGTGTGTTTGTGTGTGGTGTGTGTGTGTGTGCGTGAGTGGCGAGAGTGTGTGGTGTGTGTGTGGTGTGTGGTGTGCTGTGTGTGTGGTGGTGTGCTTTACCTGATAATTCAGAGATCTGACGTTTTAGTGAGGGAAATCACAGGTGTCAGGAAGCAGGGAAGCAGGTTTTCTTGCGGGTCCGGATTTTCGTACATAGTTGCTCGGGCAAAAACCGTCCGAACGACACCAACCTCCGCCTGTTTTGGGGTGGTTTGGCACCCAAAACGAAGCGACCCTCCAGCAGTCACTCACTCCACCATGGGCAACCCCATTTACCCTGAAAGGATGGAGGGAGGATGAAAGGGTGGAAGGGAAGGAGAGAGGGTGGAGGAGGAGAGAGAGGGGGGCTGGAGGAGAGAGTGAGTGTTTGTGAGGGGAGTGATGCGGATTAGAGGGAGAGTGGGGAGGGGATGGGAGGGAGAGGGGAGGCGAGGAGGAGAGGGAGGGAAGAGTTGGAGAGGAGATGGGGGAGGGAGAGAGGGAGAGTGGCGGGAGGGAGGTAGAGAGGGAGTAGAGGGAGAGAGGGAGAGAGGGGGGAGGGAGGAGAGCGGGAGAGGGAGAGTGGGGGGCGAGTGGGGGGAAGAGAGTGGAGGCGAGGGGAGAGGGAGAGGGGGAGGCGAGAGGTGGCGGGCGAGGGAGGGGGAGGGAGGAGGAGGGAGAGGGGGGCGAGGAGGAGAAAGGGAGCGGGTGGGGAGTTGATGCGAGGGAGAGTGGAGGGAGGGAGGGAGAGCGGGAGAGATGGGGAGAGGTGATGAAGAGGGGGGATGGGAGTAGAGGAGGGCAGAGGGGGGCGAGGGGTGAGAGATGGGAGAGAGGCTAGAGGGTAGAGTGGGGGGGAGGAGAGTAAGGAGAGTGGGGTAAGTGAGATGGGAGGTGGGGGGGAGAGATGGAGAGGAGAGTGGGGGGAGAGCGGAGAGGGAGAGAGGGGGGAGAGAGGGGAGATAGAAACAGTCAGTCAGAGTAGTGCTTAGTATGGTTAAGACCATGAGTATATTCAGCGTGTACGCGGAGAACACACGCTTGCGCCGCATGCGGACACGCGGAAAGAAAAGATAGGAATTAAATAGTACATAGTGCTCTAAGTTGTTCTCTCATCAGATATAGTCGATTTGAGTAGCATTGGGCGGGATTCTAGTCGATGAGGCTTCGCATGGGGACGGGTATATAGTAGATTGAGCTAGCATTGGGACGGGGATGGGAGAACTAGTAGATTGAGCTTTAGCATGGGACGGGATATTGTAGATTGAGCTGCTATTGGGCTCTGAGGATATAGTAGATTGAGCTAGCATTGGGACGGGATATAGTAGATTGAGCTAGCATTGGGACGGGATATAGTAGATTGAGCTAGCATTGGGACGGGATATAGTAGATTGAGCTAGCATTGGGACGGGATATAGTAGATTGATGCTAGATTGGGACGGGGATATATTAGATTAGCTAGCATTGGGACGGGATATAGTAGATTGAGCTAGCATTGGGACGGGATATAGTAGATTGAGCTAGCATTGGGACGGGGATAGGTGATTGAGCTCGCATGGGACGGATATGGTAGATTGAGCAGCTGGGACATTGTCTCACCAGTCGGGTACGGCTGTGCCATTCTTTGACATTCCACGTGGCCTGGGCCACCCAACTCTATACGATGGCCCTGAACAAGACGTGAGATGAGAATGAATGGTTAAACTTCATTTTGGAAAACTACTTTACACCACTCAGTTGACATTGAATCTGCTGTATTATGTAATTGGGGGGCTTCTCCGTTATGTATACCGTCACTGTTCTCATTCCTTATAGGAAACTACACGGTTTCTATGCCTTACTAGTAAAAACTTACACTGTTATCATGCCTGTTATAGTAAACCACCACTGTTCTCATTGCCTTATAGTAACGACACTGTTCATGCCTTATATTAAACTACATTGTCTATGCCTTATAGTAAACTACACTGTTCTCATGCCTTATAGTATAACTACATCTGTTATCATTGCCTCTTATAGGTAAAACTACATTGTTTCTCATGCCTTATAGTAAACTTAACCCACTGTCTCGTTGCTTATAGACATACACCTGTTATCATGCTTATCGTTAAACTACACTGTTCGTGCCTTATAGTTAAACTACACTGTTTCTCAGCCTATTATAGTAAAACTACACTGTCCTCATGTCCCTATAGTAACTACACTGTTTCATGCCGTTATTAGTAAACTACACTGTTCTCAGCCTTTACAAGAAATCTACACGTTCTAATGCCTTAATAAACTAAAGTTCTCATGCCGGATAGCTAAACTACCACTGTTCTCACATGCCTTTACAGTAAACGACACCGTTCTCCATGCTCGTTAGGATAACTTACAATGTTCTCATGCCTTACTAGAAACTACACTATTCTATGCCTTATGTAAACTACCACTGTTTCTCATGCCGTATAGTAAAATGAACTGTTCTCAGCGCTTATAGAAACTACAATGTTCCATGCCTTATAGGTAAACTACACTGTCTCTGCCTTATAGTAAACTACATGTTCTATGCCTTAAAACCGTCACTGATTCTCATGCCTTAGTAGTAAACTACCATGTTATCAGCCTTATAGAAACTACCCACTGTTATCATGCCTTACAGTAACAATTACAGTTCCTCATGCCCGATAGTAAACTACACTGTTCTCATGCCTTACGTAAAAAATAAACTGTTCTCAGTGACTTATAGAGGCCAGGGTTCTCCTCTAGGATCTCCATTTTATTGGAACAGTTGCTCTAACAGTGAGAAACGCAGACTCGCGTTCTAAACATTTAAGTCTTTTTACTGAAAGACTTATCTCTCAGTACGGTCATATTGATGAGTGTATCGGCCCCAGGAGTGTGAAGGTGAACGGAAAGGCTCTGGAGCAACGAACAGCCCTTGCTGTCTCTGCCAGGCCGGTTCCCCTCTCTCCACTGGGGTTCTCTGCCTCTAACCCTGTTACAGGGGCTGAGTCACTGGCTTGCTGGTGCTCTTTCATGCCGTCCCTAGGAGGGGTGCGTCACTTGAGTGGGTTGAGTTACTGACGTGATCTTCCTGTCTGGGTTGGCGCCCCCCCCTTGGTTTGTGCTGTGGTGGAGACCTCTGTGGGCTATACTCGGCCTTGTCTCAGGATTGTAAGTTGGTGGTTTGAGGATATCCCTCTAGTGGTGCGGGGGCTGTGCTTTGGCAGAGTGGGTGGGGTTATATCCTTCCTGTTTGGCCCTGTCCGGGGGTTTCTTCGGATGGGGCCACAGTGTCTCCGGACCGCTCCTGTCTCAGCCTCCAGTATTTATGCTGCAGTAGTTTATGTGTCGGGGGGCTGGGGTTAGTTGGTTATACCTGGAGTACTTCTCCTGTCTTATCCAGTGTCCTGTGTGAATTTAAGTATGCTCTCTCTAATTCTCTCGTTCTCTCTTTCTCTCTGAGAACCTGAGCCCTAGGGACCATACGTCAGGACTACCGGGCATGCTGACACCTTGCTGTCCCCAGTCCGCCTGGCCTTGCTGCTATTCCAGTTTCAACTGTTCTGCCTGCGGTTACGAAACCCCTACCTGTCCCAGACCTGCTGTTTTCAACTCTTAATGATCGGCTATGAAAAGCCAACTGAGAGACCTGAGCCCCTAGGACCATACGTCGGGACTACCGGCCGTGGTGACTCCTTGCTGTCCCCAGTCCGCCTGGCCTTGCTGCTATTCCAGTTTCAACTGTTCTGCCTGCGGTTATGGAACCCCTACCTGTCCCAGACCTGCTGTTTTCAACTCTTAATGATCGGCTATGAAAAGCCAACTGAGATTTATTCCTGATTATTATTTGACCATGCTTGTCACTTATGAACATTTTTGAACATCTTGGCATGGTTCTGTTATAACCTCCACCCGGCACAGCCAGAAGAGGACTGGCCACCCCTCATAGCCTGGTTCCTCTCTAGGTTTCTTCCTAGGTTTTGGCCTTTCTAGGGAGTTTTTCCTAGCCACCGTGCTTCTACACCTGCATTACTAGCTGTTTGGGGTTTTAGGCTGGGTTTCTGTACAGCACTTCGAGATATTAGCTGATGTACGAAGGGCTATATAAAATAAAATTGATTGATTGATTGATTGATTATAGTAAACTACACTGTTCTCATGCCTTATAGTAAACTACACTGTTCTCATGCCTTACAGTAAACTACACTGTTCTCATGCCTTATAGTAAACTACACTGTTCTCATGCCTTATAGTAAACTACACTGTTCTCATGCCTTATAGTAAACTACACTGTTCTCATGCCTTATAGTAAACTACACTGTTCTCATGCCTTTTAGTAAACTACACTGTTCTCATGCCGTATAGTAAACTACACTGTTCTCATGCCGTTATAGTAAACGGTATTCTCATGCCCTTATAGTGAAACTCCAACTGTTCTCATGCCCCTTATAGTAAACTACACTGTTCTCATGCCTTATAGTAAACTACACCGTTCTCATGCAAGGAACAAACACAATAGTGTGTGTGTGTGTGTGTGTGTGTGTGTGTGTGTGTGTGTGTGTGTGTGTGTGTGTGGTGTGTGTGTGTGTGTGTGTGTGTTTACCTCCCAGCTGCCAACAGGTCATAGTTGTTCTGCTTCCACCCAAACTGTCAGAAAAAACACACATCACATCAACACATCACAACAACACATCACAACAAAACATCATAACAACACATCACAACAACACATCAAATCACAACAACACATCACAACACATCACAACAACACATCACAACACATCACAACAACACATCACAACAACACATCACAACAACATCACATCAAAACACGCAAAAAATAAAATTATGTTTGAGTGTAATCTGTTTCCCTGGTCTGAGGACTGTTTTGACTGTTACAAGAACGGATGGTAGACATGAGAGGGATTAGAGTCCACACACTCACTCACTCACTCACTCACTCACTCACTCACTCACTCACTCACTCACTCACTCACTCACTCACTCACTCACTCACTCACTCACACTCACACACACACACACACACACACACACACACAGAGAGTAACCTACAGAGTGCATAAGAGGTCCGAGGGCGACAGCACTGTCCACACATCTCCCTGTGACTACAATGTCAGCCCCTAGGTCAAGACACTTCTGGATGGGTACCGCACTGTGGACAGAGGAAGAGGACAAGAGGGGGTACACAGTGAGTACACAGTGGCAGAATACATGACCCCTGTGACTGACCCTATATTAAAGAAGGCATTTGACTATGTACAGACTCAGTGAGCATAGCCTTGCTATTGAGAAAGGCCACCGTAGGCAGACCTGGCTCTCAAGAGAAGACAGGCTATGTGCACACTGCCCACAAAATGAGGTGGAAACTGAGCTGCACTTCCTAACCTCCTGCCAAATGTATGACCATATTAGAGACACATATTTCCCTCAGATTACACAGATCCACAAAGAATTTGAAAAACACAATTTTGATCAATTTATCTACTGGGTGAAAAACCACAGTGTGCCATCACAGCTGCAAGATTTGTGACCTGTTGCCACAAGAAAAGGGCAACCAGTGAAGAACAAACACCATTGTAAATACAATCCATATTTATGTTTATTTATTTTCCCTTTTGTACTTTAACTATTTGCACATTGTTACAACACTGTATATAGACATAATATGACATTTGAAATGTCTTTATTTTTTTGAAACTTCTGAGTGTAATGTTTACTATTAATATTTATTGTTTATTTCACTTTTGTTTACTATCTACTTCACTTGCTTTGGCAATGTTAACACACGTTTCCCATGCCAATAAAGCCCTTAAATTGAAATTGAAATTGAATTGAGAGAGAGAGAGAGTGAGAGGGCACTGGAGAATAACCTCGTACCATAAACAAAAACTGATTGTCCAACATTGTATTGTTGTATGCTGAAGTGGGGGAGGGAGGGATAGAGGGAGAGTGGGGGGAGGGAGGGAGAGTGGGGGAGGGAGGGAGGGAGAGTGGGGGGAGGGAGGGAGGGAGAGTGGGGGGGATAGAGGGAGGTGAGGGAGGGAGGGAGGGAGGGAGAGTGGGGGGGGATAGAGGGAGGATAGAGGGAGAGTGGGGGGAGAGAGGAGGGGAGAGTGGGGGAGGGAGGGAGAGTGGGGGGGGAGGGAATAGAGGGAGAGTGGGGGGAGGGGCGGGAGAGAGGGAGGGAGAGAGAGAGGGAGGGAGGGGGAGAGAGGGGAGAGTGGGTAGAGGGAGGGGACAGAGGGAGAGTGGGTGGAGGGAGGGCAGGGAGAGTGGGGGGGGGGAGGGAGGGAGAGTGGGGGGAGGGATAGAGGGATAGAGGGAGAGTGGGAGGAGAGATGAGAGGGAGAGTGGGGAGAGGAAGGGATAGAGGGAGAGTGGGGGAGGGAGGGAGGGAGAGGGAGGTGGGGAGAGGGGGGGAGTGGGGGAGGGAGAGGGAGAGGGCGGGGAGGAGGGGAGAGTGGGGGAGGGAGGGAGGGAGGGAGAGTGGGGGAGGGAGGGAGGGAGAGTGGGGGAGGGAGGGAGGGAGAGTGGGGGGGAGGGAGGAGGGAGAGTGGGGGAGGGAGGGAGGGAGGGAGAGTGGGGGAGGGGAGGGAGGGAGGGAGAGTGGGGAGGGAGGGGGAGGGAGGAGTGGGGGAGGGAGGGAGGGAGAGGGGTGGAGGATGGAGAGTGGGGGAGGGGAGGGAGGGAGGAGAGTGGGGGAGGGAGGGAGGGAGGAGGGGGAGGGAGGGAGGGAGAAGTGGGGGGAGGGAGGGATAGAGGGGAGAGGGGGGAGGGAGGGAGAGGGAGGAGTGGGGGGAGGGAGGGAGGGAGAGTGGGGGAGGGAGGGAGGGAGAGTGGGGGAGGGAGGGATAGAGGGAGAGTGGGGGGGGAGGATAGGGAAGAGGGAGTGAGAGAGTGGGGAGGGAGGGAGGGAGGAGAGTGGGGGAGGGAGGAGGGAGAGTGGGGGGGAGGGAGGGACAGAGGGGAGAATGGGAGAGTAGGAGGGAGGATTTAGAGGGAGAGTGGGGGGGAGGGAGGTGACAGAGGAGAATGGGAGCGTAGGAGGGGAGGGATAGAGGGAGAGTGGGGCGGGAAGTAGGAGAATGGGAGGTAGTGAGGGAGGGATAGAGGGAGAGTGGGGGGGGAGGGAGGGAAAGAGGGAGAATGTTCTTTGCTGAAAACAACCCAACATTGTATTGCTCTAACATATGTGGGGGAAAAAAGTATTTAATCAGCCACCAATTGTGCAAGTTCTCCCACTTAAAAAGATGAGAGAGGCCTGTAATTTTCATCATAGGTACACGTCAACTATGACAGACAAAGGAGGAAAAAAAATCCAGAAAATCACACTGTAGGATTTTTAATGAATTTATTTGCAAATTATGGTGGAAAATAAGTATTTTTGTTGGCAATGACACAGGTCAAACATTTTCTGTAAGTCTTCACAAGGTTTTCACACACTGTTGCTGGTATTTTGGCCCATTCCTCCATGCAGATCTCCTCTAGAGCAGTGATGTTTTGGGGCTGTCGCTGGGCAACACGGACTTTCAACTCCCTCCAAAGATTTTCTATGGGGTTGAGATCTGGAGACTGGCTAGGCCACTCCAGGACCTTGAAATGCTTCTTACGAAGCCACTCCTTCGTTGCCCGGGCGGTGTGTGTTTGGGATCATTGTCATGCTGAAAGACCCAGCTACGTTTCATCTTCAATGCCCTTGCTGATGGAAGGAGGTTTTCACTCAAAATCTCACGATACATGGCCCCATTCATTCTTTCCTTTACACGGATCAGTCGTCCTGGTCCCTTTGCAGAAAAACAGCCCCAAAGCATGATGTTTCCACCCCCATGCTTCACAGTAGGTATGGTGTTCTTTGGATGCAACTCAGCATTCTTTGTCCTCCAAACACGACGAGTTGAGTTTTTACCAAAAAGTTATATTTTGGTTTCATCTGACATTCTCCCAATCCTCTTCTGGATCATCCAAATGCACTCTAGCAAACTTCAGACGGGCCTGGACATGTACTGGCTTAAGCAGGGGGACACGTCTGGCACTGCAGGATTTGAGTCCCTGGCGGCGTAGTGTGTTACTGATGGTAGGCTTTGTTACTTTGGTCCCAGCTCTCTGCAGGTCATTCACTAGGTCCCCCCGTGTGGTTCTGGGATTTTTGCTCACCGTTCTTGTGATCATTTTGACCCCACGGGGTGAGATCTTGCGTGGAGCCCCAGATCGAGGGAGATTATCAGTGGTCTTGTATGTCTTCCATTTCCTAATAATTGCTCCCACAGTTGATTTCTTCAAACCAAGCTGCTTACCTATTGCAGATTCAGTCTTCCCAGCCTGGTGCAGGTCTACAATTTTGTTTCTGGTGTCCTTTGACAGCTCTTTGGTCTTGGCCATAGTGGAGTTTGGAGTGTGACTGTTTTATACTGATAACAAGTTCAAACAGGTGCCATTAATACAGGTAACGAGTGGAGGACAGAGGAGCCTCTTAAAGAAGAAGTTACAGGTCTGTGAGAGCCAGAAATGTTGCTTGTTTGTAGGTGACCAAATACTTATTTTCCACCATAATTTGCAAATAAATTCATAAAAAATCCTACAATGTGATTTTCTGGATTTTTTTTCCTCATTTTGTCTGTCATAGTTGACGTGTACCTATGATGAAAATTACAGGCCTCTCTCATCTTTTTAAGTGGGAGAACTTGCACAATTGGTGGCTGACTAAATACTTTTTTCCCCCACTGTATAACAGTTCAGTACTGTATTGTTCTAACAGTATATAATAGTTCAGTATTGTATTGTTCTAAAAGTATATAATAGTTCAGTATTGTATTGTTCTAACAGTATATAATAGTTCAGTATTGTATTGTTCTAACATTATATAATAGTTCAGTACTGTATTGTTCTAACAGTATATAATAGTTCAGTATTGTATTGATCTAACAGTATATAATAGTTCAGTATTGTATTGATCTAACAGTATATAATAGTTCAGTTTTGTATTGATCTAACAGTATATAATAGTTCAGTATTGTATTGATCTAACAGTATATAATAGTTCAGTATTGTATTGTTCTAACAGTATATAATAGTTCAGTATTGTATTGATCTAACAGTATATAATAGTTCAGTATTGCATTGTTCTAACAGTAAATAATAGTTCAGTATTGTATATAATAGTTGAGTATTGTATTGTTGTATTTCTATTGATCCCAGACTTACCCCAGGTAGGCATTCATACTGTGGACGGTTTTAGGCAGCTTTGACCTGCTCACCCCATCAGCCATTCTCACCTCAGACAGACTATCTTTCTGGAGGACAGGAAAGGTGGGAAGAGGAGAAGAGGAGAGGAGATGAGAGGAGGGAGGAGGGGAGGAGAGGAAAGGAGGGAGGAGGAGAGGAAAGGAAAGGAGGGAGGAGGAGAGGAGAGGAGAGGAGGGAGGAGAGGAGAGGAGAGGGAGGAGGAGAGGAGAGGAGGAGCGGAGAGGAGAGGAGAGGAGAGGAGAGGAGAGGAGTTGGCTATACAGAATGAAATGATGATAACGAAGAGCGTACGTACTTGAGCCATGAGGTCATCGCCTGTCACCACGGCGACCTTGAGGTGGAGTCCGGCCTTCTTGACTACTTCCTGTATGGCAGCAGCGCACGCCAGCGGGTTCACACCCCCGGCATTACTGACCACCCGGATACCTACAAACACACACACACACACACACGATGCCAGATATAGTGGTCAACATGATGTCTAGTACTATGTTGATGTGTAAGGTCAACATGATGCCAGATCTGGTAATATGTTGATGTGTACGGTCAACATGATGCCAGATATAGTAATATGTTGATGTGTAAGGTCAACATGATGCCAGATAGAGTAATATGTTGATGTTTAAGGTCAACATGATGTCTAGTAATATGTTGATGTGTAAGGTCAACATGATGCCAGATAGAGTAATATGTTGATGTTTAAGGTCAACATCATGTATAGTAATATGTTGATGTGTAAGGTCAACATGATGCCAGATATAGTAATATGTTGATGTGTAAGGTCAACATGATACCAGATAGAGTAATATGTTGATGTGTAAGGTCAACATGATGCCAGATATAGTAATATGTTGATGTGTAAGGTCAACATGATGTCTAGTAATATGTTGATGTGTAAGGTCAACATGATGCCAGATATAGTAATATGTTGATGTGTAAGGTCAACATGATACCAGATATAGTAATATGTTGATGTGTAAGGTCAACATGATGCCAGATATAGTAATATGTTGATGTTTAAGGTCAACATGATGTCTAGTAATATGTTGATGTGTAAGGTCAACATGATGCCAGATATAGTAATATGTTGATGTGTAAGGTCAACATGATGCCAGATATAGTAATATGTTGATGTGTAAGGTCACCATGATGTCTAGTAATACGTTGATGTTTAGGGTCAACATGAAGCCAGATCTAGTAATATGTTGATGTGTAAGGTCACCATGATGTCTAGTAATACGTTGATGTTTAGGGTCAACATGATGCCAGATATAGTAATATGTTGATGTGTAAGGTCAACATGATGCCAAATATAGTAATATGTTGATGTGTAAGGTCAACATGATGCCAGATATAGTAATATGTTGATGTGTAAGGTCAACATGATGTCTAGTAATATGTTGATGTGTAAGTTCAACATGATGCCATATATAGTAATATGTTGATGTTTAAGGTCAACATGATGTCTAGTAATATGTTGATGTTTAAGGTCAACATGATGCCAGATAGAGTAATATGTTGATGTTCAAGGTCAACATGATGTCTAGTAATATGTTGATGTTTAAGGTCAACATGATGTCTAGTAATATATTGATGTGTAAGGTCAACATGATGTCTAGTAATATATTGATGTGTAAGGTCAACATGATGTCTAGTAATATGTTGATGTGTAAGTTCAACATGATGCCAGATATAGTAATATGTTGATGTTTAAGGTCAACATGATGTCTAGTAATATGTTGATGTTTAAGGTCAACATGATGCCAGATAGAGTAATATGTTGATGTTCAAGGTCAACATGATGTCTAGTAATATGTTGATGTTCAAGGTCAACATGATGTCTAGTAATATGTTGATGTTTAAGGTCAACATGATGTCTATTAATATGTTGATGTCTAAGGTCAACATGATGCCAGATAGAGTAATATGTTGATGTGTAAGGTCAACATGATGTCTAGTAATATGTTGATATTTAAGGTCAACATGAAGTCTGGTCTTACCTTTCTTATGGATATCGTGGATAAAGGGAGCTATGGCTACTTGGACGAAGTCAGGGGCATAGCCCATATTCTGAAAGAAGAAGAAACTGATTGATTAGATAACTAATATTGATAGGCTATTGATGAATAGGTCGGACTCAAAAGGTAATTGACAAGAAAACTAATGATTGATTATTGATAGGTGATGAGCTCACAGGCATCTTGGTCTTGGCCGCAGCGAGGAGAGACATGGTGATCTCACTGAGGTAGTCAAACACCAGATAGTCTATCTTCCCACTGTAGATCAGCTGGGGGACTGAGAGAGAGCGAGAGGGAGAAGAGTTTATAACCTGGTCAAGAGTATCCAGACAATACTTTGTCTGCTAAAAGTGAATCCATTGATCCAAGCTATCCATAATCATATCCATTGATATATAATGTTTGTAGATAGATAGTTAACGTTGTTATAAACGGACATAACACATGAATATAAGAGCTTATTCTGTACTAGGTATTTGTCCCAAATGACACCCTATTCCCTACATAACTAGGGCACTAGTTTTGACCATAACGCTATGGGTCTTGGTCAAAACTAGTGCACTACATACGAATAGGGTGCAATTTGTGACGTTCACCTAGAGTCACTGAGGTCAAGACGAATGAACCTTGTCCTTGTTGGCTAGACTAGAGAACAGGTCATGTGACTAGCCAATTACAACCATCTAGCCTGGTCTTACCTGACGCCGAGGTATCTCCCCAAAACCCCGACGCGCATCCTATCCTAACTGTGTCCTTAGCTGAAGAGGTGTAATGTGTGGCGCACTCGAAGCGATGCCTTGGGAAACTTCTGTTGCTGGTAGTTTTGTTGGACGGGTAGCCCGAGTGCAGAAATTTCGCCCCGTTGTAAGCAAACAAGGGTGTTTTCAAGCAAAACCCATTTGTCAGCCGTTGGACCCCCGATGAGTGGACGACGCGGGATAAATTGGAGATATTAGACATTGCAATTAAAATAGTTTAACCTGAATAAATGGAGAAAGTCAACTCTGGAAGTTCAAGGTACATTTAACTCGTGCGACGACCAAAACAGTCCGTGTAGGAACACAGGTCGAGGCTATCTTTGTTCCGCTCCGGTGAGTGTGACGTTTTGAAAATGGACGCATGATGGCGCTAGATGTACACATGTACGAGGCAATGATTGAAGTTGCAGTAGACCTCATTCCTTTCTGGTTTGTTTCCTCCACATTTGTCCGTGTTGAAAAGTTAAACAATGAGTGAGGATGTTGTGTGATTGTCACTGAGTCACTTTGACATTGAGTCAGCCCAGTCTCCTATTTCAAACGGATTGCGTAGGATAATGGATTACTATCTTGTGTCCAAGTTTCCTAAGTTTATTCTCCACGTGCTCAGGGTTACAACAGGTGTAAAACAGGACCGTGAAATGCTTACCTTGAGAGCTCTTTCCCAACAATGTAGTGATAATAATAATAATAATAATAATAATAATAATAATAATAATAATAATAACAGTATAGAAAATATAATAAAATAAAATAAAGAATAAAAACCACAACAGAACAAACTGTATTTAACATATTTAACATATTTAACATACTGGAGTTGACTGTCCCTGCCCTTGTCACGGGGAGGGATCTGCACCCAGGTCTCTCAAAGCTGAACCTAACCCGAACTATTTGGCCCGATAAATAATCATTTGTTAAATTGAATTAAAGTGCAATAAGTACGTGTAATCAGCAGCCAATGAGGCTGAGGGTGACGCTGATCCTGAAGTCTCGGGGCCACCTATAACGAGACCATGAGCCTGACTAATGTCCGCTGACCTTGAGCACCATAACATTCACATTGGCCTACGCCGTAAAACCTAATGCTCTGTCATTACTCAGCTGTTGAGGTTCAGATTCAGAGTGGTTAATAGTCACATGTACAGGTTGCAGGTGTGATTGCAGGGTACAGTGAACATCTTAGGCTCTGAGCTCAAACGTGCAGGACTGAGTGAGATAAAACAATGAAAACCTGTTGCACTTAATATATCATGAGTACAGTTAGTGATTTTGTAGTCACTACTCAAACCGATTGAGTCACTGTGACTCTGTAGGGCAGGGATGGGCAACTCGCGGCCCCCTTTTGAAGGCCCTAGGGTCAATAAAAAAATATATGTTATTTTTTGGGAACTCAGTCGGGTGACTTCTCATTTAGTTTTGAGTCAGTACCAAATAAACTTTAACTAATAATGACTTTTCATTGACTTTGAGTTCAACTTACTTAAGTATTTAAGTTAAAAACGACTTGGAGTTTACAGTGCATTATTATTATAATTATTATTTTATGTATTTATTAGCATGTGTAAGTACAATTTCATCACAATGCATGATATTACACATTTTTCATTCCCCCCCTCCCAATGTGTTGCTCACAGATACAGCACCAACACAGGTACAGCACCAATACAGGTACAGCACCAATACAGGTACAGCACCAATACAGGTACAGCACCAACACAGGTACAGCACCAATACAGGTACAGCACCAATACAGGTACAGCACCAATACAGGTACAGCACCAATACAGGTACAGCACCAACACAGGTACAGCACCAATACAGGTACAGCACCAATACAGGTACAGCACCAAACAGACAGCACCAATACAGGTACAGCACCAATACAGCTACAGCAATGCATACAATCAGACAAACAACACACACAAAAACACAACCATCAACAGAAATATTTTCATTAATGTCACTCACTAACTGTAAGTCGCTCTGGATAAGAGCGTCTGCTAAATGACTAAAATGTAAATTTATTTATTTGCTCTTATTGCCATGAAATTGATGATATTATGGAAATCATGTGGTCTGCCTTTGATGTTATAGAAAATGTTGTCCAAAGGGATGTAGCTAGATATTTAATTTATCCATTGTGTTAAAGTAGGGGGACTATCTGATGAAAGAAGGGATTTCTCCATATGCGAGCAAAATAAATGAGGAGAAGAGGCTCTGCATCATTTTGAAAAAATATAGAGGGTGTAAAATTGGAAGATTCTGAAACAATTTTTAAAATGTTGATAATATTGACATTTTGATGACATTAACTCTGCCCATAAGAGAAATAGGAAGTAACCTTTTCAATAACTGGAATGTTGTTCAAGTTTTACAAATCATATACATTACTGGGTGATTCCTAAGTACTTCAATTCTTCAAGGACTATTTCCATTTGAATTGGTCTTGTAAAGGTTTGGGGTTAAAGGTAGATATCAAGTCAAATGTGCCGAATACAACAGGTGTAGACCTTATCGTGAAATGCTTACTTACAAGCCCTTAACCAACAATGCAGTTTAAAGAAAATGAAGAGTTAAGAAAAATATTTACTAAATAAACTAAAGTAAAAAATGAAAGAGCAACAATAAAATAACAATAATGAGGCTATATACAGGGGGTACCGGTACCGAGTCAATGGGCTGGGGTACAGGTTAGTCCAGGTAATAACGAGGCGATATACAGGGGGTACTGGTACCGAGTCAATGTGCTGGGTACAGGTTAGTCGAGGTAATTGAGGTAATTTGTACATGTAGGTAGGGGTAAAGTGACTATGCATAGATAATAAACAGCGAGTAGCTGCAGCATTAAAAAGGGGGTGGGGGGGGGGGCTGTTAAGAAGCATTTTGGACCAAGACTTGGCGCTCTGGTACCGCTTGCTGTGCGGTAGCAGAGAGAACAGTCTATGACTAGGGTGGCTGGAGTCTTTGACAATTTTTAGGGCCTTCCTCTGACACCGCCTGGTATAGAGGTCCTGGATGGCAGGAAGCTTGGCCCCAGTGATGTACTAGGCCGTACGCACTACCCTCTGTAGCGCCTTGTGGTCGGAGGCAGAGCAGTTGCCATACCAGGCGGTGATGCAACCAGTCAGGATGCTCTCGATGGTGCAGCTGTATAACTTTTTGAGGATCTGAGGACCCATGCCAAATCTTTTCAGTCTCCTGAGGGGGAATAGGCTTTGTCGTGCCCTCTTCACGGCTGTCTTGGTGTGTTTGGACCATGATAGTTTGTTGGTGATGTGGACACCAAGGAACTTGAAGCTCTCAACCTGTTCCACTACAGCCCCGTCGATGAGAATGGGGGCGTGCTCAGTCCTCTTTTTCCTGTAGTCCACAATCATCTCCTTTGTCTTGATCACGTTGAGGGAGAGGTTGTTGTCCTGGCTCCACACTGCCAGGTCTCTGACCTCCTCCCTATAGGCTGTCTCATCGTTGTCGGTGATCAGGCCTACCACTGTTGTGTCGTCGGCAAACTTAATGATGGTGTTGGAGTCGTGCTTGGCCACGCAGTCATGGGTGAACAGGGAGTACAGGAGGGGACTAAGCACGCACCCCTGAGGGACCCCCGTGTTGAGGATCAGCGTGGCAGATGTGTTGTTGCCTACCCTTACCACCTGGGGGCGGCCCGTCAGGAAGTCCAGGATCCAGTTGCAGAGGGAGGTGTTTAGTCCCAGGGTCCTTAGCTTAGTGATGGACTTTGAGGGCACTATGGTGTTGAACGCTGAGCTGTAGTCAATGAACAGCATTCTCATGTAGGTGTTCCTTTTGTCCAGGTGGGAAAGGGCAATGTTGAGTGCAATAGAGATTGAGTCATCTGTGGATCTGTTGGGGCGGTATGCAAATTGGAGTGGGTCTAGGGTTTCCGGGATGATGTTTTTGATGTGAGCAATGACCAGCCTTTCAAAGCACTTCATGGCTACAGATGTGAGTGCTACGGGTCGGTAGTCATTTAGGCAGGATATCTTAGTGTTCTTGGGAACAGGGACTATGGTGGTCTGCTTGAAACATGTAGGTATTACATACTTGGCCAGGGACAGGTTGAAAATGTCAGGAAAGACACTTGCCAGGTGGTCAGTGCAAGCTCGGGGTACACGTCCTGTTAATCTGTCTAGCCCTGCGGCCTTGTGAATGTTAAAGGTCTTGCTCACATCAGCTACGGAGAGCGTGATCACACAGTCATCCGGAACAGCTGGTGCTCTCATGCATGCTTCAGTGTTGCTTGCCTCGAAGCACGCATAGAAGTAATTTAGCTCGTCTGGTAGGCTTGTGTCACTGGGCAGCTCGCGGCTGAGCTTCCCTTTGTAGTCCGTAATAGTTTGCAAGCCCTGCCACATCCGACGAGCATCGTTGGTGAAGTAGGATTCAATCGTAGTCCTGTATTGACGCTTTGCCTGTTTGATGGTTCGACGGAGGGCATAGTGGGATTTCTTATAAGCGTCCGGGTTAGAGTCCTGCTCCTTGAAAGCGGCAGCTCTACCCTTTAGCTCAGTGCAGAAGTTTCCTGTAATCCATGACTTCTGGTTGGGGTTTGTATGTATGGTCACTGTGGGGACAATGTCATCGATGCACTTATTGATGAAGCCAGTGACTGATGTGGTGTACTCCTCAATGCCATCGGATGAGTCCCGGAACATGTTCCAGTGTGTGCTAGCAAAACAGTCCTGTATTTGACCACTTCCGTATTAAGCGAGTCACTGGTACTTCCTGCTTTAGTTTTTGCTTGTAAGCAGCAATCAGGAGGATATAGTTATGGTCAGATTTGCCAAATGGAGGGTGAGGGAGAGCTTTGTATGCGTCTCTGTGTGTGGAGTAAAGGTGGTCTAGAGTTTTTTTCGTCTTGTTGCACATTTAACATGCTGGTAGAAATTAGGTAAAACAGATTTAAGTTTCCCTGCATTAAAGTCCCCGGCCACTAGGAGTGCCGCCTCTGGATGAGTGTTTTCCTGTTTGCCTAAGGCTTTATACAGCTCGTTGAGTGCGGTCTTAGTGCCAGCATCGGTTTGTGGTGGTAAACAAACAGCTACGAAAAATATAGATGAAAACTCTCTTGGTAAATAGTGTGGTCTACAGCTTATCATGAGATACTCTACCTCAGGCGAGCAAAACCTCGAGACTTCCTTAGTATTTGATTTCGCACACCAGCTGTTAGACACAGACCACCGCCCCTTGTCTTACCGGAGTCAGCTGTTCTGTAGAGTAGGTAGAATCTCGGGAACAATTGACTTTATAACCAGACAGTTTAACAAACTCTTCAAGCAATGACAGGAGGAATGGATTTGAGTATGAGGGGTCTAGGAGATAGAGCAAGACTTCATCCGCATACAATGATATAACATGGTACTCTTTTCCAATTGTAATTCCTTTCATTTGGTCATGTGATCTAATCATGGTGGCAAGGGGTTCTATGACCAAAGCAAAAAGTGCTGCACAACAGGAAGGGGGGCTGAGTACAGGATGTTCGTTTTAACAACTGCCATAGATGAATTCCTAAGAATTTGAATCCAAGAGATAAATATTCGACCAAAATTAAACCTTGATAATACAGACATTCCACTCTGTTGAATGTTATTTTTTTCAGCATCAAGGGAGACTACAACATTTGGGGTCTTATGATCATTAAAAGTGAAAAAGAATGTCAAAATATCTATGTAAATTATCAGAGGAGAGATGACACTGCACAAAACCAGTTTGGTCTGTGGATGAGATTGGGCAGCACAGATTCTAGGCGCAGAGTTAATATTTTTCAGCAATCAATTTATAATCAATATTTAAAAGCGACACCGGTCTATGGGAGGAGCACAACGTGTGATCTTTATCTTATTTTTTTCAGTAAAGTAATAGCTGCATGAGGTAAAGTATGAGGAAGCAGTTCTTTCTCCAGACAGGCCTTGATCATAGGGAGAAAGAAGGTCTCAGAGAATTGCCTGTAGAATTGTATAGGAGAACCATCTAATTCCGCTGCCTTTCCATTTTGGAGGGAACCCATAGTAATGTCTTGATCTAAATGTAGCTTTGGTTCTTATGGCAAAAGTTGGTAGATTTATATCTTTCTGGAAGCCATTAAGAGAGTCTCTGAGTTAAATCGCAAACTAGATGTGTACAAGTCTTCATAGAATAGTCTAAACGTTTCAGTAATTTGAAGTGGGTCTACTGTAACACTGCCATCCGTGGTTTTGTTTTTTTGTGTGTGTTTTTTTTGCGGTTTCTTTCTTTATTTGCCATGCCAGTCATTTTCCAGCCATTTCACCTTGTTCTACATGTCTTTGTTTTGTTTTTTAAAAAAAGCTCTATGGAGTGAGTTTTCAAGGTCTTGTATCTAATTTTTGTATTCTCTAGTTGGCGAAGTGTGAGAGGGTCTTTGATAGCCGAATGCAGATTCTCCAAGTATTTAATGTCCTTTTCAATATATTTTAATTCATCTTTAGTTTTCTTTTTTATTGAAGAAGCAAATGCTATGATGTTCTCTCTAATGTAGCCTTTAGTGGGTGCGGGGTTAGTGGGTGGGGGGGTTAGTGTGGGGGGGTTAGTGGGTGGGGGGGGTTAGTGGGTGGGGGAGGTTAGTGGGTGTGGGGGGTTAGTGGGTGGGGGAGGTTAGTGGGTGGGGGTGGTTAGTGGGTGGGGGAGGTTAGTGGGTGGGGGTGGTTAGTGGGTGGGGGAGGTTAGTGGGTGGGGGAGGTTAGTGGGTGGGTGTGGTTAGTGGTGTGTGGGGGTTAGTGGGTGGGGGGGGTTAGTGGGTGGGGGGTTAGTGGGTGGGGGGGGGTTAGTGGGTGGGGGAGGTTAGTGGGTGGGGGAGGTTAGTGGGTGGGGGAGGTTAGTGGGTGGGTGTGGTTAGTGGGTGTGGGGGGTTAGTGGGTGGGGGGGGTTAGTGGGTGGGGGAGGTTAGTGTACATGATGACTAAAACACAAAGACTAGTCTGGGAGCCAGCAGGTCTGTTTGTACTACCATGACAATGTTGGCAAGAGCACAAACAGATCCGGGAATATGCTACAAAGGGACAGCCTCTTTAACAGATCAATACAGACATCAACTGCTGAGTCAGACAAGAGATGACAAACAACAACCACACAGAAACTAAAATCAACAGCCCTGGTTACTATGGTTACTGCATGGGGGTGGTCAGCAGCCCTGGTTACTGCATGGTGGTGGTTTTATTCCAAAAACATGACTCCCCTGTTCTTCTCTCGTTTCTCCCCTCCACTCCTCACAGCTATCCAGTCTGATCAGGAACCATATCATGATCAGGGGCCGTATGGATCAAGCCTCTACTCCTCACAGCTACCCAGTCTGATCAGGAACCATATCAAGCCTCTAGTCCTCACAGCTATCCAGTCTGATCAGGAACCATATCAAGCCTCTACTCCTCACAGCTATCCAGTCTGATCAGGAACCATATCAAGCCTCTACTCCTCACAGCTACCCAGTCTGATCAGGGACCATATGTATCCAGCCTCTACTCCTTACAGCCAGCCAGTCTGATCAGGAGCCATATCAAGCCTCCACTCCTCACAGCTACCCAGACTGATCAGGAACCATATCAAGCCTCTACTCCTCACAGCTACCCAGTCTGATCAGGGACCATATGTATCCAGCCTCTACTCCTTACAGCTACCCAGCCTGATCAGGGACCATATGTATCCAGCCTCTACTCCTTACAGCTACCCAGCCTGATCAGGGACCATATGTATCCAGCCTCTACTCCTCACAGCTACCCAGCCTGATCAGGAACCATATGTATCCAGCCTTTACTCCTCACAGCCAGCCAGTCTGATCAGGAGCCATATCAAGCCTCCACTCCTCACAGCTATCCAGACTGATCAGGGGCCATATCAAGCCTCTACTCCTCACAGCTATCCAGTCTGATCAGGAACCATATCCAGCCTCTACTCCTCACAGCTACCCAGTCTGATCAGGGACCATATGTATCCAGCCTCTACTCCTCACAGCTACCCAGCCTGATCAGGAACCATATGTATCCAGCCTCTACTCCTCACAGCCAGCCAGTCTGATCAGGAGCCATATCAAGCCTCCACTCCTCACAGCTCTCCAGACTGATCAGGAGCCATATCAAGCCTCCACTCCTCACAGCTACCCAGACTGATCAGGAGCCATATCAAGCCTCCACTCCTCACAGCTACCCAGACTGATCAGGAACCATATCAAGCCTCCACTCCTCACAGCCAGCCAGTCTGATCAGGAACCATATCAAGCCTCCACTCCTCACAGCTACCCAGACTGATCAGGAACCATATCAAGCCTCCACTCCTCACAGCCAGCCAGACTGATCAGGAACCATATCAAGCCTCCAGTCCTCACAGCTATCGAGTCTGATCAGGAACCATATCAAGCCTCTACTCCTCACAGCTACCCAGTCCGATCAGGAACCATATCAAGCCTCTAGTCCTCACAGCTACCCAGTCCGATCAGGAACCATATCAAGCCTCTAGTCCTCACAGCTATCCAGTCTGATCAGGAACCATATCAAGCCTCCACTCCTCACAGCTACCCAGTCCGATCAGGAACCATATCAAGCCTCTACTCCTTACAGCTATCCAGTCTGATCAGGGACCATATGTATCCAGCCTCTACTCCTCACAGCTACCCAGTCTGATCAGGGACCATATGTATCCAGCCTCTACTCCTCACAGCTACCCAGTCTGATCAGGAACCATATCAAGCCTCTACTCCTTACAGCTACCCAGTCTGATCAGGAACCATATCCAGCCTCTACTCCTCACAGCTATCCAGTCTGATCAGGGACCATATGTATCCAGCCTCTACTCCTCACAGCTATCCAGTCTGATCAGGGACCATATGTATCCAGCCTCTACTCCTTACAGCTACCCAGTCTGATCAGGGACCATATGTATCCAGCCTCTACTCCTTACAGCTACCCAGTCTGATCAGGGACCATATCAAGCCTCTACTCCTCACAGCTACCCAGCCTGATCAGGGACCATATCAAGCCTCTACTCCTTACAGCTACCCAGTCTGATCAGGGACCATATCAAGCCTCTACTCCTTACAGCTACCCAGTCTGATCAGGGACCATATCAAGCCTCTACTCCTTACAGCTACCCAGTCTGATCAGGGACCATATCAAGCCTCCACTCCTCACAGCTATCCAGTCTGATCAGGAACCACTGGTTACTATGGTTACTACATGGGGCTGATCTAGGATCAGTTTTGCCGTTTTAATCACAATTAATAAGATTCCATGGACAGGGAGGTGGGGGTTGGTCCTATGATCCCTGATCAGCCCTACAGATGGACAGGGAGGTGGGGGTTGGTCCTATGATCCCTGATCAGCCCTACAGATGGACAGGGAGGTGGGGGTTGGTCCTATGATCCCTGATCAGCCCTACAGATGGACAGGGAGGTGGGGGTTGGTCCTATGATCCCTGATCAGCCCTACAGATGGACAGGGAGGTGGGGGTTGGTCCTATGATCCCTGATCAGCCCTACAGATGGACAGGGAGGTGGGGGGTTGGTCCTATGATCCCTGATCAGCCCTACAGATGGACAGGGAGGTGGGGGTTGGTCCTATGATCCCTGATCAGCCCTACAGATGGACAGGGAGGTGGGGGTTGGTCCTATGATCCCTGATCAGCCCTACAGATGGACAGGGAGGTGGGGGTTGGTCCTATGATCCCTGATCAGCCCTACAGATGGACAGGGAGGTGGGGGTTGGTCCTATGATCCCTGATCAGCCCTACAGATGGACAGGGAGGTGGGGGTTGGTCCTATGATCCCTGATCACCCCTACAGATGGACAGGGAGGTGGGGGTTGGTCCTATGATCCCTGATCAGCCCTACAGATGGACAGGGAGGTGGGGGTTGGTCCTATGATCCCTGATCAGCCCTACAGATGACAGGGAGGTGGGGTTTGGTCCTATGATCCCTGATCCCCCTACAGATGGACAGGGAGGTGGGGGTTGGTCCTATGATCCCTGATCAGCCCTACAGATGGACAGGGAGGTGGGGGTTGGTCCTATATCCCTGATCACCCTACAGATGGACAGGGAGGTGGGGGTTGTGCCTATGATCCCTGATCAGCCCTACAGATGGACAGGGAGGTGGGGTTGGTCCTATGATCCCTGATCAGCCCTACAATGGACAGGGAGGTGGGGGTTGGTCCTATGATCCTGATCAGCCCTACAGATGGACAGGAGGTGGGGGTTGGTCCTATGATCCCTGATCAGCCCTACAGATGGACAGGAGGGTGGGGGTTGGTCCTATGATCCCTGATCAGCCCTACAGATGGACAGGGAGGTGGGGGGGTTGGTCCTATGATCCCTGATCAGCCCTACAGATGGACAGGGAGGTGGGGGTTGGTCCTATGATCCCTGATCAGCCCTACAGATGGACAGGGAGGTGGGGGTTGGTCCTATGATCCCTGATCAGCCCTACAGATGGACAGGGAGGTGGGGGGTTGGTCCTATGATCCCTGATCAGCCCTACAGATGGACAGGGAGGTGGGGGGTTGGTCCTATGATCCCTGATCAGCCCTACAGATGAACAGGGAGGTGGGGGTTGGTCCTATGATCCCTGATCAGCCCTACAGATGGACAGGGAGGTGGGGGTTGGTCCTATGATCCCTGATCAGCCCTACAGATGGACAGGGAGGTGGGGGTTGGTCCTATGATCCCTGATCAGCCCTACAGATGGACAGGGAGGTGGGGGTTGGTCCTATGATCCCTGATCAGCCCTACAGATGGACAGGGAGTGGGGGTTGGTCCTATGATCCCTGATCAGCCCTACAGATGGACAGGGAGGTCGGGGTTGGTCCTATGATCCCTGATCAGCCCTACAGATGGACAGGGAGGTGGGGGTTGGTCCTATGATCCTAGATCAGCCCTACAGATGGACAGGGATGTGGGGGTTGGTCCTATGATCCCTGATCAGCCCTACAGATGGACAGGGAGGTGGGGATTGGTCCTATGATCCCTGATCAGCCCTACAGATGGACAGGGAGGTGGGGGTTGGTCCTATGATCCTAGATCAGCCCTACTACTCTGAGATGCTTGATAAATACGGTCCCAGACACAACCTTTCTGGAATGAGAAGTATCCCAACCTGTGTGTTTAATCAATCAGTTACGAAACCCCCCCGATGGTTGCTACATTCTGAGTGACTGCTCTCTAGACAATCAGTGACTAACTCTGAGGATGAGTCCCAAATGGCACCCTATTCCCTATATAGTGCACTACTTTAGACCAGGGCCCTACTGGGTCTGGTCAAAAGTAGTGCACTATATAGGGTGCCATTTGGGACTAATAGGGTTTGTCATCAGGTATGGTCATATATATATATATAGACGCTCCGAGGCCGGGGGAACAGTATTCTAGACGGACCACCACACAGAGAGACATGAAGCTGCTACATATCCTCTGCTTCTGCCTGGCTGTTCTCGCCTCCACTTGGGTACGATAACATATTTATTCATTATTTATCATTGTAATTTAATAGGTGTAATAATACTTTATTTAATAATAACAATAATAATAGATTGGATTTCTTTAGCACTTTTTCCAGATGACATATTTATTCATTTACATTACATTTTCTGATTTATTTGTCAGATGCCTTTTTGGAAATATGTTTTTTTTTAAATATACAGCGCCTTCAGAAAGTATTCATACCCCTTGACTTATTCCACATTGTGTTGCGTTACAGCCTGAATTCAAAATGGATTCAATAGATTTGTTTCTCTCACCCATCTACACAGTACCCCGTAATGACAATAGTGAAAACACGTTTTTAGAAATCTTTGCACATTTATTGAAAATGAAATACAGAAATATCTCATTTACATAAGTATTCACACCCCTGAGCCAATACTTTGTAGAAGCACCTTTGGCAGCTTTCTGGGTAAGTTTATGTGATCCTCTATAGCTCAATTGGTACAGCACGGCGCTTGTAACGCCAGGGTAGTGGGTTCGATCCCCGGGACCACCCATACGTAAAAAATTTATGCACACATGACTGTAAGTCGCTTTGGATAAAAGCGTCTGCTAAATGGCATATTATTATTATTATTATTATTATTATTATTATTATTATTATTATTCTTTCTAAGAGCTTTCCACACCTGGATTGTGCAATATTTGCCCATTATTCTTTAGTATTAGGATTTTGCCTGTGCTTAGCTCCATTCCATTTATTTTTTATCCTGATAAACAGTCCTTAAAGATGACAAGCATACCCATAACATGATGCAGCCACCACTATGCTTGAAAATATAGAGAGTGGTACTCAGTAATGTGTTATATTGGATTTGCCCCAAACATAACACTTTGTATTCAGGACAAAATGTGAATTGATTTGCCACATTTCTTGCAGTATTACTTTAGTGCCTTGTTGCAAAAAGGATGCATGTTTGTAGAATACTTGTATTCTGTACAGGCTTCCTTCTTTTCACTCTGTCATTTAGGTTAGTATTGTGGAGTAACTACAATGTTGTTGATCCATCCTCAGTTTTCTCCTATCACAGCCATTCAACTCTGTAACTGTTTTAAAGTCACCATTGGCCTCATGGTGAAATCCCTGAGCGGTTTCCTTCGTCTCCAGCAACTGAGTTAGGAAGGACACCTGTATCTTTGTAGTGACTGGGTGTGTTGATACACCAAACCAAGTGTAATTAATAACTTCACCATGGTCAAAGGGATATTCAATGTCTGCTTTTTAATTTTTACCCAACTACCAATAGGTGCCCTTCTTTGTGAGACATTGGAAAACCTCACTGCTCGACTGAGGGATCTTACAAATAATTGTATGTGTGGGGTACAGAATGAGGTAGTCATTCAAAAATCATGTTAAACACTATTATTGCACACAGAGTGATTCCATGCAACTTATTATGTGACTTGTTAAGAAAGATTTTACGTATTTAGGCTTGCCATAACAAAGGGGTTTAATACTTATTGACTCAAGAAACTAAAGCTTTTCATTTTTAATACATTTGTAAAAATTTCAAAAACCATAATTCCACTTTGACATTATGGGGTATTGTGTGTAGGCCAGTGACCAGTTGGACAAGGTAGGGGTGGTATACAGAAGATAGCCCTATTTGGTAAAAGACCAAGTCCATATTATGGCAAGAACACCTCAAATAAGCAAAGAGAAATGACAGTCCATCATTTTTATTTTTTATTTTTTACCCACTATCTACATTTTATGGACACAGTCAATTTTACAATAATTACATTTTGTTTGTTCTTTCTCCTGAACTTCTTCTACTCTCAACCTCTCCGATCATTTTCATGATGTCCATCCGGTTTGCTTCTATATGCCATATCTTTCTAACTGTGCTCCTTCACAAAAGCTCCCAACCTATAACCCATACACTTATTATGGACACAGCGTGCCTACATTATTAGTTATCTTGTTGTTATTAGTTGTTGTTAGTTGTTATTAGTCCCATCCTTCAGCTCCATTCAACACCTCCCATCTATCTTTTAACACCATCCATATAGGATTTCTATTTGCCATATATATTTCAACTGTACTGTGATGTCTTACAAAAGTTCTGAACCTTTCTATTCTCATTGTTTCTACAGATTGTGAATTAAAAATAAACATTTTTGCTAATAGTATTATTATGTTATTGATCGATTGACTATGACTTTTCAGATCACCCAGTAGTGCTATCTGCAGGGTTAGCTCCAGGTAAATATTGCAATCCTTTAGCCATTCCTGGACCTGTGTCCAAAAACAAGCTACAAATGGACAGTACCAAAACAAATGATCTCATGATTCTGTCTCTTCACAGCAAAATCTGCTGGGAAGATTGTATCCCCCATATAAATAACATTCTATTGGTACCAAGAATTTTATATAATAATTTAAATTGAAAGATTCTAAGTTTTGAATCCGGTGTCGTTTTGCGTATCAGTTCATATCAGTATACTTTTTTATTTATCACAGTTTTCTTTAACCAATTATGTTCTTTAATGCAGGGCCGACAGACAAGTTCCTTACTTTCTCCCCCTTCCACTTTCCTCTTCCATTTTTGCGGTAATGCTGCAATTATTTGGTTGTAATTTTGGGTAGAGCAGACATTTCCATATGTTTTTGTTAGCTGCATGTGCGACATAACTCCACCAGTCCTACCGATGATATCATTTACGAAGATTATACCTTTTTTTAAAATTTTGTCAAAAAATAAAGTTTTTTTGTCAATTAGTATATTTGAATTTAACCACAATATTTGTTGCATTATTTGTTCTGTCGTTTCTGGAGGATTAAATTGAAATTGCAACCAACTTTCTATGGCTTGTTTTAGAAATAGTGGTATCTGGGAGATGATTTCCTTTTCATATAACTGACAGTGAGAGGTTGTAATCTGAATAAAGGGAAAAAGGGCCATTCTTGAACATGGGGTGAGACAATCTTACTAATTTGCTAGAGAACCAGTTCAAATTTAAGTATAACTTTTGTATGACTGAAGCTTTTGGTGATAGGTCTAATGCTTTAATATTTAATAATTTCTGTCCTCCGAATTCATATTCATTATATAAATAGGCCCGTTTAATTTTGTCTGGCTTGCCGTTCCAAATAAAATTGAATATTTTTTTCTCATATCATTTAAAAAACTGTTCGCTAGGCATAGGCAAGACCATAAGCAAATAGGTAAACTGGGATAATACTAAAGAGTTAATCAGGGTGATTTTTCCACAAATTGACAGGCACCCACCTTTCCATGGTAGCAAGATCTTATCTATTTTTGCTAACTTTCTATTATAATTTATTGAAGTGTGTCACGCCCTGACTTATGGGACTCTAGTATGTTGAGTCATGGTGTGGAGTTCTATGTTGTATTTTCTATGTTCTCATTCTAGGTTGGGTGTTTCTATGTTTGGCCGGGTGTGATTCCCAATCAGAGGCAGCTGTCGCTCGTTGTCTCTGATTGGGGATCATACTTAAGTAGCCTGTTGGCACTCATTAGTTGTGGGATCTTGTTCCGTGTAGAGGCTTGTGTTTAGCCTGAGGACTTCACGTTACGTTGTTTTGTTGTTTTGTTAGTGTGTTTATCTTTATAATAAACATGTATGCATTTCATGCTGCGCCTTGGTCTGACCCGTCCTTCAACGAGCGTGACAGAAGATCCCACCAAACACGGACCAAGCAGCGTGCCCAGGAGCAGCAGACACCCTGGACACAGGTAGTGGAGCAGAGATCATGGACTTGGGGGGAGATAAGAGAGGATCTGGCCAATTAGATGGAAGGGATGAGGGTGGAGAAGGAGAGAGTAGCCGATAGCAGACCCTGGGCAAAGGAGGAAGCCCAGGCAGGAGAGAAGAAACGGCGACCCAAGAGGACGCGGTCACTACGAAAGCCCGAGAAGCAGCCCCAAGAAAAGAAAAAATTGGGGGGCTCACGGGTGGTTGGCGGAGCCTGGGTTCAGAGACGCTAAGAAGCGTGTGACCGTGCAGGCTCCATGTTATGCGGAGCTACGCACTGTGTCGCCAGTGTGCCAGCACAGTCCAGTGCGTCCTGTGCTAGCGCCACGAACGTGCCGTGCGAATATGGGCATCCAACCAGGACGGGTTGTGCCAGCTCTCCGCTCCAGACCTCCAGTCCGCCTCCAAAGTCCGGTAAGCACCGTACCTGCTCCCCGCACCAAGCCAGTGGTGCGTGTCACCAGTCCGGCCCGGCCCGTTCCTGCTCCTCGCACCAGACCAGTGGTGCGTGTGTCCAGTCCGGCACGGCCCGTGCCCGTTCCACCGATGCCTGATCCAGCTCTGGTCAGCTGCTCCACTCCGGAGCCAGAGCAGTCCGTTCCAGCGGGGTTCAGTCCAGCTCCGGTCAGCTGCTCCACTCCAGAGCTAGAGCAGTCCGCTCCACCGGTGCCCAGTAAAGCTCCGGTCAGCGGCTCCACTCCGGAGCCAGAGTAGTCCGCTCCACCGGTGTCTAGTCCATCTCCGGTCAGCGGATCCACTCCGGAACCAGAGCAGTCCGCTCCACCGGGGTTCAGTCCAGCTCCGGTCAGCAGCTCCACTCCGGAGCCAGAGCAGTCCGCTCCACCGGTGCACAGTCCAGCTCCGGTCAGTAGCTTCACTCCGGAGCCAGAGCAGTCCGCTCCACCGGTGCCCAGTCCAGCTCCGGTCAGCGGCTCCACTCCGGAACCAGAGTAGTCCGCTCCACCGGGGTTTAGTCCAGCTCCGGTCAGCAGCTTCACTCCGGAGCCAGAGCAGTCCGCTCCACCGGTGCCCAATCCAGCTCCGGTCAGCGGCTCCAGTCCAGGCCCAGACGTCAGCCCTTCTCCAGGTTCGAGGTCTCCCACACCAGGGTCCAGACAGGGCTTGGTGTATCGTGGGAGGAAGGAGAGGGGAAGCAGCGCGCCGAGGACCAGACCAGACCAGGGGCGCAACGGGGAGGCGGAGAGAATGTGGTCGTCACGCAGGGGGCGGATCCGCCTCCGAGGCGGAATGCCCACCCGGACCCTACCCTGTTATGTCAGGTTTGTGCGGTCGGAGTCCGCACCTTTGGGGGGGGGGTACTGTCACGCCCTGATTTAAGGGACTCTAGTATGTTGAGTCAGGGTGTGGAGATCTATTTTAGTATTTCTATGTTTGCATTCTATGTTGGGTGTTTCTATGTTTGGCTGGGTGCAAGTAGCCTGTTGGCAATCAGTTGTTGTGGGATCTTGTTTCGTGTAGAGGCTTGTTTTGTGTTTAGCCTGAGGACTTCACGTTACGTTGTTTTGTTGTTTTTGTTCGTGTGTTTATTCTTTATAATAAACATGTATGCATTTCACGCTGCGCCTTGGTCTGACCCGTCCTTCAACGAACGTGACAAAGTGAGATCATTTATTTCCTTTGGGATATGTATTCCGAGTATATCCACATCATCATCAGACCATTTTATTGGTAAACTACATGGCAATGTACATTTTTTATTTTTTATTGATCCAATACGTAATATAGTACATTTGTCATAATTTGGTTGTAATCCAGAGAGGTTAGAACATGTATCTAGATCCTCTATGAGGCTGTGGAGTGATTCTAGTTGTGGATTTAAAAGAAAACATGAATCATCAGCGTACAATGACACCTTTGTTTTTAAGCCCTGGATTTCTAATCCCCTGATTTTATTGTTAGCTATTAAAATCAGATCCAACATCTCGATGGCCACAATAAATAGATATGCCGATAGTGGACAACCTTGTTTCACTCCTCTTGACAGTTTAAAACTTTCTGAGAAATAGCCATTATTTACTATTTTACACCTAGGGTTACTATATATGATTTTGACCCATTTTATAATAGATTCTCCAAAATTGAAATGCTCCAGGCATTTATATATAAACCCAAGTCGTACTTTATCAAATGCCTTTTCGAAGTCTGCTATGAATAGCAGGCCTGGTTTCTCTGATTTTCCATAATGTTCTATTGTTTCCAATACTTGCCTTATATTATCTCCAATGTACAGTGGGGGAAAAAGTATTTAGTCAGCCACCAATTGTGCAAGTTCTCCCACTTAAAAAGATGAGAGAGGCCTGTAATTTTCATCATAGGTACACGTCAACTATGACAGACAAATTGAGAAAAAAAATCCAGAAAATCACATTGTAGGATTTTTTATGAATTTATTTGCAAATTATGGTGGAAAATAAGTATTTGGTCACCTACAAACAAGCAATATTTCTGGCTCTCACAGACCTGTAACTTCTTCTTTAAGAGGCTCCTCTGTCCTCCACTCGTTACCTGTATTAATGGCACCTGTTTGAAATTGTTATCAGTATAAAAGACACCTATCCACAACCTCAAACAGTCACACTCCAAACTCCACTATGGCCAAGACCAAAGAGCTGTCAAAGGACACCAGAAACAAAATTGTAGACCTGCACCAGGCTGGGAAGACTGAATCTGCAATAAGTAAGCAGCTTGGTTTGAAGAAATCAACTGTGGGAGCAATTATTAGGAAATGGAAGACATACAAGACCACTGATAATCTCCCTCGATCTGGGGCTCCACGCAAGATCTCACCCCACAAGAACGGTGAGCAAAAATCCCAGAACCACACGGGGGGACCTAGTGAATGACCTGCAGAGAGCTGGGACCAAAGTAACAAAGCCTACCATAAGTAACACACTACGCCGCCAGGGACTCAAATCCTGCAGTGCCAGACGTGTCCCCCTGCTTAAGCCAGTACATGTCCAGGCCCGTCTGAAGTTTGCTAGAGTGCATTTGGATGATCCAGAAGAGGATTGGGAGAATGTCATATGGTCAGATGAAACCAAAATATAACTTTTTGGTAAAAACTCAACTCGTCGTGTTTGGAGGACAAAGAATGCTGAGTTGCATCCAAAGAACACCATACCTACTGTGAAGCATGGGGGTGGAAACATCATGCTTTGGGGCTGTTTTTCTGCAAAGGGACCAGGACGACTGATCCGTGTAAAGGAAAGAATGAATAGGGCCATGTATCGTGAGATTTTGAGTGAAAACCTCCTTCCATCAGCAAGGGCATTGAAGATGAAACGTGGCTGGGTCTTTCAGCATGACAATGATCCCAAACACACCGCCCGGGCAACGAAGGAGTGGCTTCGTAAGAAGCATTTCAAGGTCCTGGAGTGGCCTAGCCAGTCTCCAGATCTCAACCCCATAGAAAATCTTTGGAGGGAGTTGAAAGTCTGTGTTGCCCAGCGACAGCCCCAAAACATCACTGCTCTAGAGGAGATCTGCATGGAGGAATGGGCCAAAATACCAGCAACAGTGTGTGAAAACCTTGTGAAGACTTACAGAAAACGTTTGACCTGTGTCATTGCCAACAAAGGGTATATAACAAAGTATTGAGAAACTTTTGTTATTGACCAAATACTTATTTTCAACCATAATTTGCAAATAAATTCATTAAAAATCCTACAATGTGATTTTCTGGAAAAAAAATATATCATTTTGTCTGTCATAGTTGACGTGTACCTATGATGAAAATTACAGGCCTCTCTCATCTTTTTAAGTGGGAGAACTTGCACAATTGGTGGCTGACTTTTTTTCCCCACTGTATTATCCTAGCAAATAATTACTGCGGTACATCCCCCCCCCCCCCCCCCCCCCCCCCCCCACTGTGTTCTTGGGGACCTTCAATGCTGCAGAAATGTTGTGGTACCCTTCCCCAGATCTGTACCTCGACACAATCCTGTCTCAGAGTTCTACAGACAATTCCTTCAACCTCATGGCTTGGTTTTTGCTCTGACATGCACTGTCAACTGTGGGACCTTATATAGACAGGTGTGTGCCTTTCCAAATCATGTCCAATCAATTGGATTGACCACAGGTGGACTCCAATCAAATTGTAGAAACATCTCACGGATGATCAATGGAAACAGGATGCACCTGAGCTCAATTTCGAGTCTCATAGCGAAGGGTCTGAATACTTATGTAAATAATGTATTTCTGTTTTTGAATGTGTAAACATTTGTAAAAACCTGTTTTTGTTTTGTCATTATGGGGTATGTGTGTAAATTGCTGAGGAATATATTTAATCCATTTTAGAATAAGGCTGTAACGTAACAAAATGTGAAAAAAGTCAAGGAGTCTGAATACTGTACATCGTACAGTACTATATATAATATGTGTTTAAATTAAAGCTTTGTCTTATCCTCTGGGTTCATCTAGTTGATATGTAGTTGATAATATTTTATATAATGTATTCCATGTGAAATGTTGAGTATAAGTGGTTTCTGGGGCATGTAGATATGGACTAGGAGGCTTTAAGCACAAGTTGAACTATACAGTGACAAAGATTATGAGTTCAGTATTTTTTATCTTAAATATGTTAACATACATTTGTTGTTGTTTTATTCTTATTGCTTTAAATCTCTCTCTCTCTCTCTCTCTCTCTGTCTCTCTCTCTCTCTCTCTCTCTCTCTCTCTCTCCTCACCCATCTCTCTCTCACTCTCTCTCAGGCTGAGGACATAGCGACCATATTGAACCCTCGTGGAGCCAGGCCAGTAGAACATGGCTACAAGGCTGATAAATGTGCCACAGAGAAGAACTGGCCTTTCTGCTCAGATGATGACTGGGTAAATCACTGTTTCTCTTCACTTATAGGATGACTTTCAAATAGAAAGACACTTTTAGATATATACAAACCTTCTGTCTATGTCCTGTACTATAACTCCTCCCCTCTTCTCCCCTCCCCTCATCTCATCTTCTCTCCTCTTCTTCCTCCTCCTACTCCCCAGGGTCCTAAGTGCCCGTCAGGCTGTCGTATCCAGGGTCTGTTAGACAAGGCAGACCATTCCCTGCTGAAGAAGATAGTGAAGATTAGGCAGCTCCTAGACCAGAGCAGAGCCAAACACCGCTCTGCCGACCAGGCTTCCAAACAGACCTATGACTACCTCAAGGAGAAACTCACCTCCAATGCAGGTGAGATGGGATCATAGTGATTGATTGATTGATTGATTGATTGATTGATTGATTGATTGATTGATTGATTGATTGATTGATTGGAGGGGTGAACGGTCAGCTATTCTTTTTTTTTGTATGTCTTGTTTTGGTTCTCTCTCAAAGGCTGACATTCTCTTTTTTTAACTTTTTCTCTCTCTCTCCCCTCTCTCTCATCCTCTTCTCACTCTCCCTTTCTCTTCTCCTCCTCCCTTCTTTCTTCTCTCTCTCTCTCTCTCTCTCTCTCTCTCTCTCCTTTCTACACCTGCAATCTAAGGTCTCCCTTTTTCTCTATCTCTTCTTTCTATCTCATTCTATCTAATCATCTCTTTCTTCTCTTTCTCTCTCTACCTATCTATTGAGGGCTCGTCTCTCTCTCTCCTCTTCTACTCGATCTCTAGCTCGCTCTCTCTATCTATCTATCTCTCTCTCTCTCTCTCCTCTCTCCGTCTAGCTCCTCTTCCCTCTGCTCTCTAGCTCTCTCTCCTCTCTATCTCGCCCCTATCTCATCTCTCTCCATCCTTCTCTATCTCTCTCTCCTCTTCTACTCTCTCGTCCTCTATCCTTCTCTTCCTCTCTCTCTTCTCTCTACTCTCCTCTCTCTCTCATCTCTCTATCATCCCTATCTCTCCCCTCTCTCTCCGTATCCTCTCCTCTCTCTCCTCTCTCTCTCTTCTCTCTCTCACTCTCTCTCTCTCATCTCTTTCTATCAATGTATCTCCCTCTCTGCATAGATGCTAACCATTCCTCCCCTCTGTCCCAGGTAATGACAACAGCTTCTATGACCTGGCAGAGCGTCTCCGTCAGAGGATCGTTGACATCAAGATTAAGATAGACCGCCAGCTGAGGATCCTCAACGCTCTGAAGACCAGCATCAAAGAACAGGTTATAGACATGCAGAGACTGGAGGTGAGATTAAGATTTCAGATTGATGATGATGATGATGGTGATGAAGACCAGGGTCAGAGACCAGCTTCTAGAGTTATATGAAGACATGGTGATAGGAGGAAGAGTGCTGAAAAACACTTTTTTATTGACCTCCTTTCTCCCCCCCACCTCCCCCCCCCCCCTTCTCATCTCCCCCCCCCCCCCCCCCCCCCCCCCCCCCCTTCTCATCTCCTCCCCCCCACCATCTCCTTCCTCCAGGTGGACATTGACATCAAGCTGCGCTCCTGTAAGGGATCTTGTAAGGGCTATGCTGAGTTCTCCATTGAGAAAGAATCCTACATGGCCCTGGACAAGCAGATGGACCAGCTGGAAGCCCAGAGCGTTCAGTCTGTCGAGACCATCGGCTCGCTGCACGTCATGAAGAGCCGCCCGCTTAAAGACGTCGTGGTCGACAGGTGAGGAGGAGGAGAAGGAGGAAGATGCTGCTTTCTTTTTCTTCTCCCCCCCAACTCTCCTCCCCCCTCCCTTCTCCCCCTTCCATCTCCTCCCCCCTCCCTTCTCCCCCTCCGTCTCCTCCCCCCTCCCTTCTCCCCCCTCCATCTCCTCCCCCCTCCCTTCTAATCTCCTCTTCTCCTCCCCCCTCCCTTCTCCCCCTCCATCTCCTCCCCCCTCCCTTCTCCCCCTCCATCTCCTCCCCCCTCCCTTCTAATCTCCTCTTCTCCTCCCCCCGTACCCTTCTCTCCACCCCCCCCTCTCAGCAAGTACAAGTCCGGCCTGGCTGAGGAGCAGAAGCAGGATTTCTTCCCGGAGGTCCGGACCGTGAAGCTGACCTTGGAGAACCAGGGGCCCAGCGCGTCGTCTGCCGCCACTGCCAGCAAGGTCCCGGGTACGCACTTCAAGCCTTCGACTTCAGGGTCTTCATCGTCATCGGGTTTGTCGACAGGATCGGGGTCGGGGACGAAGGACGGGCAGAGGAAAACGATCACGGAGCTGGGTGGTGGTGGGGAGACGAGGGGGGATGGAGTCGGGGACTTCTTTAAGGGGATGGGTGGATTCGGCGGTGGGGTGGGAAATCTTGGAGGCGGAGATTTCGCCACTACTGGTCACCAGACCACTCAGACGTCGAGCTGTACCAAGACAATGACGAAGACGATAGTATATACGATGGACGGGCCAGTGGAGCGCATCGAGGAAGTATCGAGCGGACCCGGCTGTGAGGCGCTGAAGCTCGGTGGCGGAGGAGGAGGGACAGGCGGCTTCTTCCCATCCCTCACCTCCACCTCTTCCTCATCCTCCTCTTCCTCCTCGTTCACCAAAACCACGAGCCGTGACGGCACCAAGGGAGGCAGTAGCATCCTGACCAGCACCAAGACCGGCGGCACTGGCGGCAGTTTCGGAGGTGATCCATTCGGAATGGATCTCGGAGCATTCCTGCGTGGGAACGAGGAAGACGACGTCCCGGATTTCCACGCCCGCAGTGTGAAGACTAGCGTCCGGAGTGAGCGGCAGGCGGATTATGTGGGAAAAGGTACATCTGACCTGGAGTAACCGCCCAGCAGTTGACCTAGCTAGCCGCTGTTAGCCGCTGTTAGCATCTTAGCCTAGTAGCAATTAGCATGTTAGCCTCCATTAGCACCTTAGCCAAGCTGCCATTAGCAATTAGCACCTTACACTAGCAGCCGTTAGAGGTTAGCGTTTTAGCCAGCAGCTTTTAGCTTCTTAGCTAGCAGTCAGAAGTGAAACATTGCTATTTTTGTCATAGCTCAAAGCAAAGACTAGATTGTAAAATTAACTTTCAGAATCTGATGAAACAGTAGCCTAATTAACAAAGATTTGTAAGGTAGTTCAGCCATTGCTCATATGATGTGTTTGTGGCCCAATTTTTTTTTACAAATTGTATAAAACTTTCCAGAGATACTGTATAAGCTACGCTGTACTATACATATTACTGTATGCTCATGAAATATTCAATGGATAACAAACAGAAGTGTAATCATGTAGTTCTATTGGGGAGAACACAAGGGCTGTAGTAAGTTATATTCACTGAAAAGGACAATACTAAATTCACTACTGAATTCCGGTCTCTCCATTCTTCCTGGATCCTCCTAATCCGTGGCCTCTCCATCTGCTTTCAGATTGCTCTGACATCCAACGGAACCATCTCACAGGGGAAAAGAGCGGCCTGTACAAAATTAACCTCTCTCCCCCATCTCCGAACGGGGCAGTGGAGGTTTACTGCGACCAGGAAGGGCTCCTAGGAGGTTGGACCCTGGTCCAACAGAGAACGCATGGGGAGGTTAGCTTCAACCGGTCCTGGGCAGACTACCAGAAGGGGTTCGGAAGGGTGGACGGCCAGGGTAAAGGGGAGGTATGGCTGGGGTTAAAACACCTCCATCTTCTGACCCGGGAGGAGAGCATGTTGAGGGTGGAACTAGAAGACTGGGAGGGAGGGGTGGCGACCGCCGAGTACACAGTGAAAGTGGGGTCCGAGGCTGACGCGTATCAGTTGACTGTGGCGGAGTATACGGGTGACGCGGGGGACGCCTTAGTCAAGGGGGAGTCCAGTTTGGGGAGTCAAGGGTCGCCCGGTGTGGGGTTGGGGTCGTTCCTCTCCCACCAGGGGATGAAGTTTAGTACCTTCGATAAGGATAATGACCGATGGGAGGAGAGCTGTGCGGAGATGTACGGTGGTGGCTGGTGGTATAATAACTGTCAGAGTGCAAACTTAAACGGAGTGTACTACAAAGGGGGGAAGTATGATCCTGGTAGAAACGTTCCATATGAGATAGAAAATGGAGTAGTGTGGTTGACATACAAACCAGCTGACTATAGTCTGAAGACCACCCGAATGAAGATACGACCACTCGCTATGGTCTGAGAGAGGGAGGGAAGGGGAGGATAAGGGGGGGGAAGGGGAAGTATGGGGGTTTTGAATAGGGGGGGGTGGGGGGGGAGAAGGGAAGGGGGGGAAGGGGGGGAAGGGGAGAGAGGGGGGGGGAAAAACCCCCCCCGGGGGGGGGGGGGGGGGGGGGGGGGGGGGGGGTTGGGGGGGGGGGGGGGGGGGGGGGGGGGGGGGGGCGGGGGGGGGGGGGGGCGGGGGGGGGGCGGGGGGGGGGGGGGGGGCCCAAAAAGGGGGGGGGGGGGACAGGGGGGGGGGAGGGGAGGGAAAAAAAAAAAGGGGGGCTAGGGGGGGGGGGAGGGGAGCGCGGAGGGGAAAAGGGGGGGGGGGAGGAAGCTAAAAAAAAAACGATTTTGGACGTTTTTTTTGTGAGTAAAAATTAAATGTATTTTGTTTTTTTTACCTGGAAATTTTGTCAAAGTATGAAATTTAAAGTAAAAAAAACAACCAGGTAACCTTGAACCAACCATACGCTAGTGTTCAAAAAACGTTCTAAAACAGAAGGGGTTTTTTTAAAAACCCCGTAAACATTTTTTAGAACGTCTAAACCCTCCTGCCAAAAAAAATAAGGTGTTCACTTCAAGTTTGGGGGTTTGGGTTTTTAGTTTTTTTAAATGTTTTATTTTTGTTTTAGATTTTCTTTATTCGTGTGTGGGTTTTTGTTTGTTCAAACTATACGAGAGTATTTAAAAGTTGGGAGGTAACATGTCTCTTTTTTAGGGAAACGGAAATCAAACAGCTTAATAACAATCCCCGGGCACAGACGTAGTTCAAGTCTATTTGATTTAATTTGGGTTTAGTTGTCAACTAAGTGAATTTCCCTGAAAAACAACCAATGTTCCCCCTGTATGCCCCCATCATTGAAATATTACACATTGGGAATAAATTAATTAAAAAGAGAAAATTTAAAAAGTGAACATTTAGTTAGGCCTATTTGGGGAAATCCCAACGTCCCGGGGGACATTTTGAATTGTCTCCCTTGAATCAATGCAGATAAGTGAGAATTTGGCTTATCGGAGGGGTTCAAAAACTTGGTTTTTTCATTTAGAATTAGGACCCATCTTTGGGACCAAAAAAGATAATGATTGGGGAATGGGGGGAGTGGGGGGAAAGGGGGGGGGAAATGGGGAGATTGGGGTAAGGGAGCGTTTTTTTTCCCTTTAAATCATCCCTCAAAGGGGGAAATTTTTATTTTCTAACATGATATTACATATTATATTCCAGGTGGTGTGTATCCCCGGAAAAAATCGAATCAATGTTATATACAGTTTTTATAAAATGTTTTTCCCAAAAAAAAGTTGGGTTTTTGGGACAATACCTCGGGGGTGGGGTAAATAAAAACTGGGGAAAGGGGAAAAAGCTGTGGGGCAGGGGAAATTTAGTGGGGCAGGGTAAGTTTAGGAGGGCAGGGGAAATTGAGTGGGGGACAGGGGAAGTTGAGGTGGGCCCGGGGGTTTAGCTTGGGACGGGTAAGTTTAGTGTGGGGGCAGGGAAGTTGAGGAGGGGGCAGGGGAATTTTAGCGGGGACAGGGTAAGTTTTAGCAGGGGCAGGGAAATTGAGTTGGGACGGGTAATTGAGCTGTGGGACGGGTAATTGGGTGTGGACGGGGAAATTGGTGAGGGACGGGAAGTTTAGCTTGGGGGCGGGTAAATGATGTGGGAAAGGGTAAGTTGAGTGTGGGCAGGGGAAATTTACTGGGCCGGGGAATTGGCTGTGGACGGGGAAATTTAGTGAGGGACAGGGGAAGTTAAGTGTGGGACAGGGGTAAGTTTGGGAGGGACAGGATAGGGTTTAGCGGGGACGGGTAAAATTTAAATGTGGGAAAAAAGGGTAAATTTAGCTGGGGACAGGGTAAGTTTAGTGGGGGCGGGTAAGTTAGTGAGGACAGGGTAAGTTGAGCTGTGGGGCAGGGAAAATTGAGTGTGGAAGGGTAATTTTAGCTGTGGGGGCAGGATGTTGAGTGAGGGGGAGGGAGTTGAGCTGGGGAAAGGGTTAGTTGAGATGTGGGACGGGGAGTTGAGGAGGGACGGGTAAATTGACTGTGGACAGGGGTAAATTTTGCTGAGGGGCAGGTTTAAGTGGTTGTGGGAAGGGTAAATTGAGGTGGGGCAGGGTAAATTAACTGTGGGACGGTAAGTTGAGGTGGGACAGGGGAAGTTTATGTGGGGCAGGGGAGTTGAGCTGAGGGACGGGGAAGTTGACTTGGGACGGGTAAGTTGAGCTGTGGGGGCGGTAAATTTTAAACCGTGGGGAAAGGGGAGTTAAGTGTGGGACAGGTGTGAGCTGTGGGCAGGAAGTTGAGCTGTGGGGGGGGTAGTTGGCTGAGGGGCGGGGAAATTGAGCTGTGGGGGCGGATAAGTTGACTGGAAGGGGAATTGAGCTGTGGGACAGGGGGAGTTTAAACTGTGGGACGGAAAATTTAGTGTGGGCCGGGTAAGTTGGCTGTGGGGCAATAAGTTTTAGCTGTGGGACGGGGAAGTTTTAGTGTGGGGCAGGGTAAAAATTTAAAGGGGGGACAGGGGTAATTGAGCTGTGGGACAGGGGAAGTTGATGTGGGACAGGGAAGGGACTGGGGGACAGGGTAAATTGAGTGTGGGGGGGTAAGTTGAGCGGGGGACAGGGTAAGTTGCTGTGGGACAGGGTAAGTTGAGTGTGGGCCCCGGGAATTAAACTGGGGAAGGGTATTTAAACTGTGGGGGCAGGGGAAATTTTAAGTGGGCGGGTTTAATTAAGCTGTGGACAGGGAAATTTGTTGGGGGGGGTAAGTTGAGCGAGGACAGGGTAAGTTGGTGTGGGACAGGGTAAGTTAGTGGGGGGCAGGTAAGTTTAGCTGTGGACGGGAAGTTAAGCCCTGGGGCAGGGTAAGTTAAAAGGGGGGACGGGTAAGTTTAGCTTTGGGGCAGGGAATTAAGCGTGGGACGGAAAAGTTGGCTGTGGGACAGGGTAAGTTTAGCTGTGGGACAGGATAAGTTGAGTTTGGGGGCGGTAGTTGAAGGGGGGACAGGGTAAGTGTGTGGACGGGAAGTTGGCTGTGGGCCCGGGTAAATTGGCTGGGGGGGGAAGTTGAGCGGGGACGGGTAGTTTAGTTGGGACAGGGTAAGTTTGGGTGTGGGAAGGGTAAGTTGGCGTGGGACAGGGTAAGTTGAGCTGGGGAAGGGTAAGTTGAGTGTGGGAAGGGGAGTTAAGGTTACAAATGTGCTTGAAAGAAATATTACCCCTCCTTTAAAACCAGAACTCTTTCCCAAACACAATCACAATCCCTTTTTACATGACTTTTTTTTTGATTTACGTCATTTAGAAAGACGCTCTTATCCAGAGCGACTTACAATAGGTGCATTCACTTATAGCCATGGAAACCCTTTACAATGGGGGGGGGGGGTAGAATGATTACTTTATCCTTCCCAGGTATTCCTTAAAGAGGGCGGTTGTTGGTCTTTTAATCATTTTAATCATCTTTTAACACCTAACAACACTTTATACTTTTAAAAAAATTTTAACAGGGACCCTGTTTTTCCCTCATTCCCAGAGACAATGTCTTGCATCACACCGGGGAAGAAAACACTTCAATTGCTCAACTTGAACATTGCTAATTAACATAAAAACATTTAGCATCTCCAGGCCCCAAACAGCATACAGGCCCTGATGCACACCTTTGGAAACTCTACATTAGAAAATGTAAAATTAATCCAATTTAATATACCCCATCACAATAAATCCATTATTTATTTTAGGCAGGTCTAAAGAAACATTATAATATTAAGAAAAGTATTTCAGAAGAACAGAATATGAGTTGGCCTACTGTATGTTATCTGGCTATGCTCCATGCCATAGGCTGTAGGCTTGTTCATTAGCAGACAAGATTACAGTATGCTTGTAAGTCCCATGCCATTATTTTATTTATATGATTTTATGTAAGACGAAGACCTGTGAGGGGAACGGCACCTCCGTACTTCAGGCTTGATCAGTCCCTACACCCAAAACGAGGGCATTGTGTCATCCCCCTCTGGCCTGCTGGCCTCCCTACCTCTGCGGAAGCACAGTTCCCGCTCAGCCCGTCAAAACTGTTCGCTGCTTCTGGCCCCCCAAGGTGGAACAAAGCTCCCTCACGACGCCCAGGACAGCGGAGTCACTCACCACCTTCCCGGGGACACTTGAAACCCACCTCTTTAAGGAATACTGGGATAGGAAAAGTAATCCTTCTAAACCCCCCCCTTACCCCCACCCAAACCCCCCCCCCCCCCAAAAAAAAATTATAAAAAAAAAAAAAATTTCTTTAAAGTGGTTTTTCCCACTGGCATAAGGTGATGCACCAATTTGTAGTCGCTCTGGATAAGAGCGTTGCTAAATGACGTAAATGTAATGTAAAGTAAATGTAAGAATATAATTTAACTGAATACAATTGGTGGCTGACTAATACTTTTTTCCCCACTGTACTCCAACGGTGAATGGAGGCCCCTTTCCCGTGGTTAGTTTCTTCAGCTACTCCGGTTATTTTATTCCATCCACCCTGTTGAGGAGGGGCCTCTTGCTGGGGGGACAGGTGATTTGCCGCCCAAACCCTGTATGCCGTTGGGCTCCCCAAAACCCTGCTCTCCACCCTCCCCAGTATCTGTTTTGCCGTGGGCTCTCCAACCCTGCCCTCCTCCCCCATTACTCTGTTTTGCCTGGGTCCCCCAACCCGCCCCCAAACCCAACCCCTGTTTGGGGGGGCCCCTCCCCAAACCCTGCTCCCTCCGCTACCCTTACTCTTTTCCCCAGGGGGCTTTTCCAAACCCCCTTTTCCCCACCCTTCCCCCGTACTCTGTATGCCGGGGGGGTTTCCCCAAACCCCCTTGCTCCTCCAGCTACCAAGTATTCTGAAATCCCAAAGGCTCTCCAAAAACCTGTTCCCCCAGCTACCCAAACTCTTGCCGGGGGCTCTCCAACCCTTTTTCATCCGGGTTTCCCCGACCTTTTTCCTTTGGTTTCCCAAACCCCTGCTCCCCCCAGCAAACCCAGTACTCGTTCCCCTTGGGCTCTCCCCCTTTTTCCTCCACCCTACCCAGTACTTTTACCCAAGGGGCTCTCCCCCCCTGTTCCCCCACTACCCAGTACTCTGAAAGGCCAGGGGCTTTTTTCCAAAAACCCCTGTTCCTGCAGCAAACCCAGTGCCCCTGTAGGGCCATGGGTCCCCAACCCTGTTCCTCCAGTTTCCCCCGTGTTTGTTTTGCCAGGGGCTCTCCCAACCCGTTCCTTTTGCCCCCCAGAAACTTGAAATGCCATGGGCTCCCCAAACCCCTGTTCCCCCAAAGCTACCCCAGTATTTGTAGCCAGGGGCTTCCCCAAACCCCTGTTCCTGTACTACCCCAGTATCGGAAATGCCGGGGGCTTCCAACCCTGTTCCCCAGAAAAACCCCAGTCTTCGGGTTTTCCAGGGTCTCCAACCCTGTTCTTCCAGTCCCCCCAGTATTTTCTTTTGGGCCATGGGCTCTCCCCCCCTGTTCCTCCAGCTACCCAGTACTCTGTTTTCCCCCTGGGTCCCCCAACCCGGTTCCTGCAGCTCCCCCAATCTGTTCCCTTGGGTTTTCTCCAACCCTGTTCCCCCCAAGCTACCCAGTACTCTGTATGCCGGGGGTCTCCCCAAAACCCTTTTCCTCCAGCTACCCATTACTCTGATCCAGGGCCCCCAAACCCGGGTTTCCTATATCTACCCAGACTTTTGAAATTGCCAGGGGGCTCCCCAAAAACCGTTCCTGTATCTCCCCAGAAACCGGGATGCCAGGGGCCTCCCCAAACCCTTTTCCCTTTCCCCTACCCAGTACCCCTGAAATCCAGGGGCCCTTCCCCCAAAACCCTTCCTCCAGCTACCCAGTACTCTGTATGCCATGGGCTCCCAACCCTTCCTCGGGCTACCCAGAAAACTCTGTACCCAAGGGGCTTCCAACCCTTTTTTTTATCTCCCCAGTACTCTGTAGGGCCTTTGGGCTCCCCAAAAACCCTTTTTTCGTGCAGCAAAACCCCAGTACTCTGTATGCCCCGGGCCTCCCCCACCCCCTGTTCCCCATTTTCCCCGTACTCTGTATGCCAGGGGCTCCCCAAAACCCTGTTTCCTTTTTTTTACCCATACTCTGATCCCTTTGGGGCCTAAAACCCCGTTCCTGTTTTTCTACCCAAAAATTTTAAACCCCAGGGGTTTTCCCCAAACCCCCCGGGTTCCCTCGGGCTCCCCTTTACTCGGGGTTTCCAGGGGTCTCCAACCCTTTTTCCTCCACAAACCCAAAGTCCCTGTATGCCATGGGCTCTCCAACCCTTCTCCCCCTTCCCCCGAAAACTCGGGTTTTTGGCCAGGGGGTTCCCCCAAACCCTGTTCCCCCAGCTACCCAGTACTTGAATCCCAAGGGGCCTCCCCAAACCCTTCCTCCACTCCCCAGTACTCTTTTATGCCATGGGCCTCCAACCCTTTTCCCTGTTCTACCCAGTATCTGAAAGCCTGGGCTCTCCCAACCCTTTCCTGCAGTCCCCCAGATTTCCTGTAGGGCCATGGGCTCCCCAAACCCTTTTCCTCCACTCCCAGTCCTTGTATGCCTTTGGGCCCCCCCTTCCAAACCCTTTTCCTCCAGCAAACCCAAATACTTGTATCCCATGGGCCTCTCCAACCCTTTTTCCTTATCCCCCGGGTACTCTGTAGCCATGGGCTCCCCAAAACCCCTGTTCGCCTGCAGTACCCAGTACTCTGTATGCCAGGGGGGCTCCCCCAACCCTTTTCCCTTTTCCAGTTTCCCCCAGTACTTGAAATGCCAGGGCCCCCTCCCCAAACCCCCTTTTCCCCTCCGGGCCCCCATTTATCTGTATGCCCCGGGCTTCCAACCCTGTTTCCACTCCCCCATACTCTGAAATGAAAGGGGCCCTCTCCCAAACCCTTCCTCCAGCTCCCCAGAAACTCGGGTATGCCAGGGCTCCCCAAAACCCTGTTTCCTGCATTTACTCATTTGTTTAAAATTTGGGAAACCAGAAAAATCGGGTTTGGAAAACCTCGATAGTAACATGTATTCACAAAAAAACCATATTTAATTAAACGTGGACAGCATGCTGGAAAAAGGGAAAAAATTTGAAGGAGAGAGAGGGGGAGATGGGAACCCCGGTGGGGGATATATTATAAAAGAAAAAGGGGAATGTGTCAGCCTATTAATTTAAAAATAAAAAAAAAAATCCCTATTACAAGGCCTTTTCAAAATCAAATAAAAAATTTGAACTAATTGTAGGCTTAGCCCCCCCTGACAACCAATGAAAAACAGCATCCCCCTAGACCTATAGGTTCTTTCCCAAAAAACCAACACCCGGGCCTAAACCTATGGGTTCTCCCCCCAATAAACCCCAAAAAAGCAGGCCTAAAAACTATAAGTTCTCCCCCCAATGAAACCAAAAACAGCAGGGCCCCAAAGCCCGTTTACGTTCTCCCCCAATGAACCAAAAAGCTGGCCTTAGACCCCCCCCTTTCTCCCCCCAATTTAACCAACAGCAGGGCCTAGACCAACTTTCCCCTCCCAATAAACCCAACAAAAATGGCCTAGACCTATAGTTCTCTCCCAGTGAAAAAAACAGCAGGGCCTAGACCTAACGTTCTCTCCCAATGAACCAACACATGGCCTATCCCCTTTTACATTCCTCCCCGTAAACCAAAACAGCATCACCTGACCAAACCCGTTCTCCCCCAAAATGGACCAAAAAGCATGGCCAAAACCTAAAACGTTTCTCCCGGGGGAACCCAAAACAGCATGGCCTAGACCAATCTTCTCCCCCATTTGAACCCAACAGATAAACCTAAAACCTATACTTTTCCCCTCTCCCCAATGCCCCCAAAAACACATCACCTAAAACCTTATAGTTTCTCCCAATAAACCCAAACCAGCATGGCCTAGACTAAGTTCTCTCCCAATGAACCAACGCAATCCCCCCTAAAACCAAAACGTTCTCCCCCCCCTTTGAAAACCCAACACATCCCTGACCTAAAAGTTCCTCCCCAATGCCCCCAACAGCAGGCCTAGACCTAAAACGTTCTCCCCCAAATTTAACCAAACCCTTTGGCCTAAAACCAAATTTTTTTTTTTCCCCCCTTCCCCCCCCCCAAAGGGAACCCAACGCATCCCCCTTAGCCCTTTATAGGGTTTCTCTCCCAAAAGGGAAACCAACACTCACCTAGACCTATACGTTTCTTCCCAATAACCCAAACCCGAAAGGGGCCCTTGGCCCTAAAAGTTCTCTCCCAGACTAAAGGGAAACAGAAGGTTTGGACGTAACATAAGGTAACCAGTCCATCCAATAGGTAATAATACAGTCCTTTAAACAAAGGGGGTTTACTAAAAATGTTTTAAAAGCTGGGTGTAGGTTAGACCATGGGCGTTAGTGGGTAAAAAGCGTTGTGCCAGAAACCAAAAGGTCGCGGGTTTCCGATCCACTGGGTGAAAAATCTGTCGATTGCCCTTGAGAAAGGACTTAACCCAATTGCTCCGTAAGTCCTCTGGATAAAGACGTCTGCAAAATGACAAAAAATTAAATTAAAAAAAAATTGTACCAAAGACATCTTAAACCCTTTTAAATTTAAATTTTTTTTTCACCCGGGTTTAGAAATGTGCAGTGGGCCCTAGGTATTTTTATAATTTGGTCCCAAGCTTTAATTTAAAAAAAAGTTTTTTTTTTTGGGGCTTGGGCCATAGTCAGGGAATTGCAAAAACTCTAATATAAATATGGTTTTTTTAAAAATTAATCATCCCTTAAAAAGACAAATTGTTTTGGGCCCTTGAAAACAACATCCAAAACCCGAAAAATTTTTTCCCACTCATTTCAACCTGCTTTTTAACTTCTTTTTTTAAAATTAAATAAACCACATGACGTGAGACTATGTTTTATCGCCCCCCCCGTGCCCGTGAGTACAGGGGACGTGATTACAAAAGGGTTTTGACGAAAAGTGTTTGAGGTGATTTTTCTATTGAAATTTGAAAATTGATTAAGTGGTCAGGGGGCAAAAAGAGCCCTGAGTCCCGGGCCCCCTTAGGACCTGAGGGTTAGGGGGGACAATGACCCCTGATTTTAACTAGGCCATTTAGGCCCCCCTTGATGGTTAGGGGGGCCTAGAGCCCTGGGTACTGGCCTTTTGGGAAACCTGAGGGTTAGAGGGACATAGGCCCTGAGTACCGGGGCCATTAGGACCTGAGGGTGAGAGGGCCCAATAGAGCCCCGATACTGGGCCCATTAGGCCCTGAGGGTTTAAAAGGGCCCAATAGAGCCCGGGGTACCGGGCCATTAGGACCTGAGGGTTTTTATAGGGCAATGGGCCCTGAGTACCAGGCCATTGGGGACCGGGATGGTTAGAGGGACAATAGAACCCCTGAGTACTGGGGCCCATTGGCCCCTGATGGTTAGGGGGGCCCAATAGAGCCCTGAAAACCGGGCCTTTTGGGCCCTTAAAGGGTTTAAAGAGGGAAAATTTAGAGCCCTGAGTACTGGCCAAAGGGAAACCTAGGTTAAGGGACAATAAAACCCTGAGTACCAGGCCATTAGGCCCCAAATGGTTGGGAGGGACAATTTAGACCCCTTATACTAGGCCCCCTTAGGACCTGAGGGTTTTAGAGGGACAATAATCCCTGGGTCCCCAGGCCATCAGGACCAGATGGTTAGAGGGAAAATAGAGCCCTGGAAACCCAGAGGCCATTAGGACCTGATGGTCAAGGGAAAAAAGACCCCTGAGAAACGGGCCCAAATCAGGACCAATGACCCTTAGCTGGGTTGGGGTTTCCAAGGCCGGGCGAGTGCAAACGGGAAAGTATTACCGTGACCCCAAGGGCCCACGGGGGTTTTTAAACTGGGGTTTCAGGCCCTCATAAATCCCGGTGGGGCCCTTTAATGCGGTCCCGGCAACACCCAAAATCATGAAACCTCAAAACCCAAAAAAATTTCTTTTTAAACTTTGAAAAATACTTTTTTTGGACCTAACTTGCTTACCACTTTTTCCACGTGTTTTCTTACTTCACAGACTCCATAAAATAAATAACCTTTTCCTAAAAAAGGGTTTTTGCCTATTTTCCCCTTTTTGCAGAATTTGGCCCCTTAATGTAAAAAACTAAACCCCAACAACCCAATCAGACATGAAAATTTGGAGTTTAAAAACAACTCACTATTTTGCCAAAAGAAACACTGAAATTTAAAAATTAAACACTCCTTTCTAAAAATAAATTCTTGCCAAAAAAACATACACACAAGCAACATTTGAAGGGGACTTTTCAAATCACCAGAAACCACACTGATGGGCTTTATAAAAAACCCTCCCGTTTTTTGTTTTTCCCTTTTTTTTGTCATTTTATTGTCATTTCTTCGGGTAAAATTTTCCAAAAGTAGAATTTTTTTTGCAGTAAAAAACACAGTTTTTTCCCAAAAAATTTTTTACAAAAAAAAAAAAACTTCTTCCCAAATTTCAAACATAAAATTTAGAAACAAAACAAAAAAAAAAAATTTACTGGATAAAATTTCTTTTTGGGGGAAAAAAAAAATATATTGTTTTTGTGTGTGGGGCCGTGTGTGTGGGGGGGGGGGGGGGGGGGTTTAGGGGACACCCCTTCTGTTGGATCGGGCCCCCCAACAAAAATTCTTTAAACATCCCCCAGGAAATGCCCCCCCCCCCGGGGGCCCTAGGCAGGGGGAAAATATCCCCTTTGTGTCCCGAATCCCCCCTTGGGATTGACCCAAAACCTCAATGTCCCCAACCCTCTTCCATTGTTTGCAAAAAAGAGTCAGGCGGGCAGTGGTTGCC